>JAJGRX010001353.1:0-66775 GCA_025461125.1 Carex kokanica | reverse complement strand
TATATTTTATTTTCTTCTGGGATGTTGCAACGTCCCAAATTACAGCCAGCTCAATTTTATTTATGTTAAAAGCAAAGTTTAATCGAAAATGAATGTATCCTGGCTATTTATGGAATTTAAGTTTAATAAAGGTACTTGAAATTTACAGTTATCCAGATGATTTCTTTTTTATCTACCTGAAACATGAACATGGTACGGCATGCATGGGTTCAGACATGGCGGAACACGGCACCTGGTAGTAGACGTGTTGCAGCAGCAGCATGAGTAGTAGTAGGAGTAGTAGTATCATCATCATCATCATCATCATCTTGAAATCCATCAAACCTAAAGTAGCTCTGATGCCCATTGGACCTACTCCCTACCAGAATTAAAAAATAGAGCAGAGTAGTCTGATGGAACATCAGACCTACTTTTGTGAAATGATCTTGAAGCAAATCGAATAGTCTCAGAGCCCATAAAACTAAAAAAAATCTGATGCTCATCAGATCTACTCCCTACTACTGTGAAAAGGTACGAGTTGGGAAAGAGAGAGAATATGAGAGCCCCTATTTTTGAATGTTGTATTTTAGGGTACGAGGAGTATTAATTATCGTTTCTTCAAGCACTAACACGAAAATTAAGACTTTGTGAGCACAAAATGTATGGACAATTAAACTTTAACACATTATTAATGCAACTAAAATAATGACCGTGTACGAATTTTTAATTTATACATGGTTCACTCATTCCGGTACATCAAAATTTGTGCACAGATTCTCAATTAAAAAGTTTTTTAACGATCGTTCAGTCAAAACTTGCACCTTGTTTTGATGGAGAGTAGAGGGAGGGAGGGAATTAAGTGAAAATAAAAATAAAGATTAACATATTTAACTTTTTCTTGTTTGAATGATTAATAAGAAAAAATAAATTTAATTTTTTATCTTATTTATTATTTGATTAATTAAAATTATAGAAGGTTCACTACTAGAATATGAGTTTATTGCATGGGCAGCACTAGTTTGTTGCATGGTAAAGACAGCCCATGCAAAAGAAATGGCATTTCTGAATTCGTAAAACTTGTTGCAAGGCAAAGCCCATGCAACAAGTATCCCATGTAAATGTGTAATGTGCAACCATGCAACTGTTTTCAATCTCCCCATGCAAATACATTTTGAAAGTCAGATATTATAATTAATTGGAGGTCCATGCAACAACTCAACCCCATGCCCATGCAACTACTTAATCACATCTTAGATATTATATTTTATTAAAGGCCCATGCAACAACTCAACCCCATGCCCATGCAACTACTTAATCACATCTTAGATATTATATTTTATTAAAGGCCCATGCAACAACTCAACCCCATGCCCATGCAACTACTTAACCCCTGTTTATATTATATTTTATTGAAGGTCCATGCAAACTACTTGCCCATGCAAATAGTATGGACTGACGGTTCTCATTAATTGCATGGGATTGCCCATGCAACTAGTTTAATTCCTGCCCATGCAATTGTTTGCTTGCTGGAGACATTCATTTCTGTTTATTTGATATCTCCTTTTAGTGATGATTTTTAGTATAAATCACAACAACTTGAATAATAGTAGTATATAAGAATTCAATACTTAAATAACTAAAATTTTTGCATTTAGAAACAAAAATAATTGTACAACTTTTGTTACACAAGACATATACAATTATTGATTCAAAAATATTAAAACTTTTGATTGGAAGGCCTAGAAACCAAATTCATCCTCACCTTGGTCCATGTCCAACTCCTCGTCAATTTCCTCAATTGGGTTGTCCTCTAACTCTTCATCACCTTGTGACATCGTATTGTCTACTAGCTCGAACTCGGCTTCTTGAGGGGCCATAGCATCCCAATCATATTCTTGACCATTTGAAACTTCAATTGAGTGATCCGGCATTTCGTCTTGGAAAAACTAGGTTTGCATCGGTACCGCCCTCGGCACGAAACCTTCCCTTCGCACTAGTTTTCATAGCCACCCACCATTGGCGTCTTTCAATTTTATCCGATGCATAAGGTAGGTAGAAAACTTGGATCGCTTGAGGTGCCAATACAAATGGTTCATAATTTTTAAGTCGGGAAGCATGGTTGACCTCAACAATTCCATGTTGAATGTCCACCCTTACACCATTTGTTATGTCAAACCAATTACACCTAAAGAGAACGACCTTGTTAAGTCCATCATAATCAAGCTCAATTACCTCTTGTAGAATTCCATAGTAGTCTTGTGGTGTGTCAATTCCATCCCACTCCCCTTTAATGCAAACACCACTACTATTTGTTGACTTGTTTTCCCCATATGCTTTCGTGTGGAATCGAAAGCCGTTAACTTCGTACCCTTCGTAGCATTCCACTTGTTTTTGTGGCATGAGTCCTGCCCTTCGGATGTAGGGGTCGCAATTATGATCAGATAGTACCTTCTTTCGTAGCCAATCTGCGAACCCATCTTCACGGACTTTGTCCAAATGTTGTGCGGATCTAGCTTGTCCCGACTCTAGCATGCATGCATCAAACTCTCTACACATTCAGACATTGCAAAATATAAAATATTAGTATTGTGTTTGGAACAGGTGATTTTGAATTCATCCAAATAAACATTTCATAAGATTGTACCCTAAGAATTTATTTTTGATCTCCGGACAATTGAGGATGACATATGTGTGTGCAGCTTTAAGTTCCTTATCATCAAGAGTCCTTCGAGTTGGCCGTGTGAAGAAACGTCCCGCCGTATCAAATATTGATAGACGTACCCGCGGAGGGTTACTTGTTCCAACCTCTTGTGGGTTAGGGTTAGACCTCTCTGCAAAATAATGCTTGCAAAATGTACCAATTTCTTTAACAATTGTAGCCTCGACAATTGAACCCTCAACCCGTGCCTTGTTCGTGACTCTCATTCTCTGTTCTTTGTTACGTCTGTAATTGAAATATTGGTTTATGGATGTTTAAAAGATAGATACAATAAAACACAACTTTCACATGGGTCAGAAAGAGATTAAATAAAAACACACCTTTCGCATGGATACATCCATCGAGGCCCCACCGGTCCACCCAATCTAGCCTCATGACATACATGGACTACAAGATGCTCCATAGAATCGAAAAAACCTGGCGGGAAAATCTTTTCCATTTTGCACATTGTGACCACAATATCCTTTTCTAATTGGTCGATACGGGATGAATCAAGCTCCTTGGCACAAATCTCTCTAAAGAAGCTTGAAATCTCGCACAGGACATCCCATACATAATCAGGAACAAAGTCTCGAAATGCTACGGGAAGAAGTCGCTCCATGAACACATGCAAATCATGGCTTTTTAGCCCAGTTAGGGTGTTCGTGGTGAGGTTTACACATGTTGACCAACTCGATGCGTAGCCATCGGGAAACTTGACATTCTCCTTGAGCCATATTAAAACCCGCCTCCTTTGTTGTGGAGAGAGTGTGAAGGGAGCATTGGGTTTTCGCAGCTTCTGTGGGTTATCCGGGTCTAGGATTAGGTTCTGATTGGGACGATTACAAAGGAGAGCCAAATCCTTCCGGGCTTTTTCATTATCCTTGTTTTTGGTCCCCATACCTAAAAGAGTGTAAATCAGATTTTCTGTGAAATTCTTCTCCAAATGCATCATGTCAATGTTGTGTTGCAACAAATTGTCCTTCCAATAGGGCAAGCTCCAAAAAATACTCTTCTTTTGCCAATGGTGAGTATGACCATAACCATCAAACTGGTCGAGGCCATTTTTTTTACCCCATTTCATACCCCCTAGTTTACTCACCATTGCTTGCCGCTCCTCTCCAGTTACTCTTCGTGGTGGCCGATCAAAATCGGCCTTACCTTTTATGAAATTTTTCTTATCGCGACGAAATGGGTGATCTAGAGGCAAAAAACATCTATGACAGCCGAACCATGTAGATTTCCCACCATGCTTTAGTTGGAATGCCTTTGTTGCACCCATGCAATGAAAACATGCCAATCGGCCTTTAGTACCCCACCCACATAACATCTCGTACGCGGGGTAATCGCTTACCGACCATAGAAGTGTTGCATGCATCTTAAAATTAAGTTGTTTAGACTCATCCCATGTAATTTCTCCAACTGTCCACAATTTCTGCAATTCGTCAATTAAAGGTTCAAGAAGTATGTCAATGTCCCGACCCGGATGCTTAGGTCCAGGAATGACAAGCGCGAGGAACATGCTATCTTCTTTCATTATCATCCCGGGTGGTAGGTTATATGGAAAAACAAATACCGGCCAACATGAATACGGAGATGCATTTGAGTTGAATGGCATGAACCATCCGTCGTTATCCCCATCCAAACATTTCTCACCTCGGCGGCAAACGCCGGATATTTCCGTGCGAAGTGCTTCCAAGCCTCGCCATCGGCCGGGTGCACCATAATCCCGGGCTTATCACGGAAACCTTCCTTATGCCATCTCATTTTGACCGCATTTGATTTGGTCATGTACATCCGTTGCAATCTCGGAGTGATGGGTAGATAACGAAGAATCTTTTGTGGACCGGCTTTGCATTCTTATTAGGCCCCGGTGGCTTGTATCTCGGTGTACCACACTCATCACATTGCGTCTTGTCCTTGTTCGCATCATTGTAATAAAGCATACAAAAATTTGGGCATACGTCTATTTTCTTATGTTCCATGCCCAATCCATCGATCAATCGCTTGGCTTGATAGAAATTTTCCGGCATTTTCTTACTAGGGGAAGCATGCTTTTAATAAGACTCATCATCCCATCAAAGCATTTTTGACTCAATTGGTGTTCCGATTTCAAGGCAATTGCTTGTGTCACGGCCGACAAGATTGTGTGATTCGCATTTCAATTGACCCGTTATGTTTTCTTCCCACAGCGTGTTTCCGATGCGGCTAGCATGTCAAAGAATTTTTTAGCCATTCCGGTAGGTCTCCTCCTCCTCCCAATCGAAATTAGAACCCGCGGATGCCCTTACCATGTCACCTCCCACTTATAATTGTCATAGTATGGCTCAAAAGGTGGATGGTGTGTGTCATTGGTTGATGGGACGTTCCTCTCCGTGTGCGTGCCAATGTTCATATCCTTCTCGGAAGCCGAATTGGTAAAGATGAATTCTCACGGTTTGCAAGTCTTTGGTGTAGAGGTTTTCGCATTTTTTACATGGGCATACAATACACTGTTTGTTGTGGAGGACAGTCACTACCGAGGGATTGGAGATTGCTACATCTACAAATTCTTTCACACCCTTTATGAAATCGGGAGCCTTCCATTGGCATTACATCGGTTGTACATCCATCTACGATCCGTTGCCATTTGACTAGTTAATTGTTGGACAAAGACATGAGTTAGCTACGAACATGCAATTTGTTTAATTGCCGAGTAATGCTACCAATTGACCAAGCTTGTATTAGTTTAATTTGGTTGAGAGATTTCAGCACAAATAAGGGGAAACTATGGTTGATATCGCTAGCTATACCTCTGAAACAAAAATGGACCAACTTATGCTACATATGAACCATTTAAGCTTGTCATTAATGGAGAATGATTACATACCAAATGTTGCGTTGAGCTAAGAAGATGCAACTAGGGTTTTACTGAGAGAAGCATTGAAGTGAGATAGAGGAGAGGTAGGAGATAGGTGAGAGGTGAGATGGAGGAGATAGGTGAGAGGGAGGAGATAGGTGAGAGGTGAGAGGTGAGAGGGATGAGAGGAAGGAGATTGGTAGGAGAGCTGGGCGTCATTCCGCGAGGGACACAACAGACCGTTGTTTTTTATTCACTTTACCCGACTTAAACGAAGAGAGGTGGTTTTTTCCAGAGAGCAATTATTATTTCCATCGTTATACCGATGGAAATAATGGCACGTAAGTGATGTAAAATTTTATTTCCTGTTAGCGTACCCAGTGTACGCATCATATTAAAACACACATTGGCAAAGCACAAAAAAAAAACAGAATTGACAAGGAGAGAAATAATGTTCAAAACACATAAAACACAGAATTGACACAGAATTCACATCCTACTTATGCAATTAATGTCAAAACACATAAAACACAGAATTGACACATAATTCACATCCTACTTATGCAATTAATGTGAAAACACATAAAACACAATAATTTTCACATCCTACTTTGTTCACCCCTTCACATAGTCAGTTATATCAAAACATAGCAATTAAAATAAATTTCATAACCTACCGTGTTCATTAAATTATTACAAATTAACCGGTGACAGTGCCTTCTTGAAAAATAGTTGGTGACTACTGTGGTCCCTCTCCCCCCCCGGGCTCCCTCACCATCGTTCCCCTTGGATGACCCCTCCTACATAGCAAAGAAAATACCAGTTAATAACAGTTAAACTTGGTTGTAAGTTGATAACCATGGGAAAATTAGGTTATTAACAGATTGTAAATTTGTTAAATTAGCATGCTCTTAAGTGTAACAATATTTGTGTAACAAATATTTTACTTTCAAAAAATACACGGTCCATAATATTTAATTTTTCAAGTTAATAACAAAGTAAGTTAGACAATATATTCATTCCACTGCCTTATCATTTTTAAGAATTTCTTAGGTCTTGGCCGAATATTTCAGAAGATCTGTTTTGACTGATTGCAGCACACGACCTACACAATACAAGGGGACTTCAATATAGCCATTTACTTGCAACCAGCCATAACCGCTCTGTCTCCAAGCAAGGTTTGGGCGCTTAGCCGAATTTTCATTTCCCCCCATTCGAACTCATTTTCGTCCGGGCGCCCGCTCAAACTCATCGCCAATTATTTCACCTGGGATATGACACATTTTAATTTTATAAATTGAAAATCTGAACCGTTCAAAGACAGTGCCAGCAATCTCAACTCTCATAGAATCTATCGGATCATGACAACATGGTCAAGCAAAATATGAGATACCTCAGAGGAAACGTTACCAAGGCAATATACCCTTATTTACCAAATCGATTTGATTGCACAGAGAGAAACTCATTTAGCCCATCTTCTCAAACCCTCCGCCCTCTCGCCCTCTCTATCCAGCCTCTCACTTACCACACGAATTTCGCCAAAACTGCCAAACTAATTAACTCTCCAGCTCCAGGCTGTCATTTTTGTCGAAAGGAAGGCAGTAGGTACATCGTTTCCTTTCTCCTTCCGGCATCTTCTCCTTGATTTGAGGCAGGCATTAGGCTCTCATTTTCTCCTTGTCGGAGGCAGTAGGTACATCGTGTCCTTTCTCCTTCCATTCTCTCATATTAGTTTGAAATTAGGCCCCTTCTATTAATAATTGTTACAAATTAAGCTAATTTGGTACTGTCAGAACTTATTAGGCAAAATATATGAATATGCTAGCTTTTGTTTGCTTTTTATGTACGACTTGTGAATATCTAAGTTGAGAGTTGGTCAGCACAATGATTAGAAATTGGGGACGTTTTGAAACTGGTCATCTCTTCTTTTTACTAATATTAAACTGTACTTTTAATTTATTACAGTAAGTGACGGGGATATTATTAAATTATGTGAGTTTAGGTGGGAAAATAACAAATTTTTAAATTTCGATGGGGAAATACCTAAATCTTACAGTTATGATGGGTATATATCCAAATTTCTGTAGAATTTATTTACCATTTATTCTCTGATAGACTTGATTAGAGTGAACAGTTTATTAGAATAGAGTAAACAATTGTTAGATTCACCAATTGATTAGTCTTGATTAAATTGTGAAGGCTGCTTCTGCCTACTCTATTTATGGTGAACCCATGTAAAATTTAAAAGTAGCCTATATACCCATTGGGTAACACCACATGCAATACCCAATATAATTAGGGTCAAAACTGGATTTTGTTTCATTTTCCACCTTTTATTTATTTAACTGTTTTTTAAAAATATTTTAAAAAACAGAAAGACAAGTATACCAGAAAAAACTAGCCTTTGTCAGCAAGAAGAGAAAGGAGCTAAATATGTGTTAGTTGGCAATTTTGTAAAAGGGCATAGTAAAATATGTTATGTTCCTGATGGGGATTTTGTCAAATGTGTTACCTTCATTCATTTCATTTCATTTCATTTCAAAATTACACATTGTAGTTAACATCACACTTGTTCCTTGTTAGCAAAAGAAGAATGGCTCCCCGCAAAAAAACACAAGTCGCTCGAGCAAAAGCAACCAAATACACCAAGAGGAACCGTAGTGCAGATCCAACTATAGGTGTTGGTGACAGTTTGAATGCTACACCCGAAGGTGAAGTTGCACCATCTGAACCTCCAAAGAAAAAGGGACGAGGCCCTGGAAAGATAAAGCCTGTGAAAGAGTGCCTCGATGATCGACCGGAGATATGGCGAGTTGGCACACACGAGTTCAGTTGCGCGTCTGAACCAAGATTGATAACAGCAACAATCACTAGGCTTGCCCTTAGCCTCATGCCTGCACCAGTAAGATCTTTTCACAGCTTCGATGACACAGTGAAGAAGTCCTTGGAGAGGGAATTTCTGGTAACCTTTATTTTTAGGAGTTTTAATTACCGATCACCTTTTACAATCACCTTTATGAGCTTCATAACTAACTGTATCACATTTAGCTAAACTCGCACTTGTTATGTAGTTTCATCAAGCACTAAGCTTTTCCAGATTTGTGCAAGAGAGGTTGTCATGATTTTCTAGCTATTAAGCACTCAATGAAGAATTTTTCCAGCAATTAAGCTTTCTTTTCTTTTTTTAAACATATCTTTAGTTTTATTGTCCGTAGTATTGGTTGGCTGGCGACTGCCAACTGACCTTAAAGAAAAACTATCAAGTAAATCTTAATCAAATATCAGCTTTTTCTTTATTGTTGCAATTATGGTTCTCTTCATCTTACGATCTAGTTGAGTTTAACAAAATTGAAATGATACAACTCCAACACACAATGTTCAACCAGGTCAGGTATATGTCAACCGTGATAAGCAAAATCTTACAGTCAACTGTTGATTGTTGTGCCTAGCATGTATCAAAAGTTAAACTCCTGAGCTTTTCATACGCTCACAAACCTATTTTTATGAGTTTAGACTCTGATGCCATATTACCTACACATTTATGAGCTTCATAACTAATTGTTCTACATTAGATAAACTCACACTTGTTATGTTTCCTATTTTGACAAGATACACAATTTAATGGCTGGTTTATTGGTTGGAAATAGGGAACTTATGCTATTCTGTCTTGTTCCATTTCTGTCATTCCAATTGTTCAAAAAATAAATTTAAATAATCCCTAATTTTCTTGGATGTAGGAGAGATATAGATACCGCAGAGATGAAGATCCTGACCGTTGTCATGAAGTACTCGAGGCCATAGCAGCCAAAAGATACGGTGAGGAGCTGTGTAGAGCAAGGAAGAATCGCATAAAATTATATGGTTGGGACATTTCTCGCATGGAAGGCCAATGTGCCTCATTGGTGTGTAGCCCCGGTACATTGGCAAGGTCTTTGCGATATCTTCTTCTCAGAT
Source organism: Carex kokanica (assembly GCA_025461125.1). Taxonomy (NCBI): domain Eukaryota; kingdom Viridiplantae; phylum Streptophyta; class Magnoliopsida; order Poales; family Cyperaceae; genus Carex; species Carex kokanica. The sequence goes on along the minus strand of JAJGRX010001353.1, from coordinate 57,305 downwards.
GAGTGGCAACTAGTCAGTAAACAAAACCAACAAAATCGCACTGTCTCTGGAAATTCGGCCTCCCACTATGCTGGATCAGCTAGTGCTCACCAACATTTACGAAACTGGTAGACTTATGAATAATTCTGATCTAATACTATAACTATTTCCACATTAATCTGTCATCTAACATTTAATTGTCATTCGTCTTTTCATCTTGAGACAACCTTGAACAAAGGGAAAAAGCCAACCATGGAGGACCTTTACATCCATATGCACTGTGCAAGAGAGAATGGCGTATCACCTGTTGTGGCCCAAATGAGTATTGCTGATGAGGATGTGACCCAAGATGTTGATAACATGATGGTATTGAAGGAGAGAATCCAACAGCCGAGGAGAGTACAGGGCAGGTTCACGAGTTCGATATCAACTCCTTGCAATTTACAAACACGAGAAAAGAGCAGTTTTATGTAAGTTCAATTTATTAGTGTACTATTTTTTTCCCATCCAAGTAGGGTGGTTACCACCAATTACCATTACAAGGAAAGGACCAAGTGCTGGTACCTAAAAGAGAACTTTTACAAGTACATTACACATTGGCCTTTTTGGTGTACATTATACAGATAATATTTCAATTATTAGGGTAATTTTACAAAAGGGTAAGGAGGGAAGGGTAATTACCATTAAGTGTAGATTTGTATGAAGGGTAAGGATGGAAGGGTAATTATCATTAGGGGTAGATTTGTATGTACATAAAATTTCATTCATTAGGTTCACTACAGCAGGCTTATAATTCATTGCCATCTCAATACACAAACTGTTTACTTCTCAATTTTCTTTTAAATACATATTTATCATATGCTACCATTACTAGAGGAAGGTTAAGGCAATGAGGGCTGATCAGGCCAATGATACCTTGGACGAGAGCACCTTATTTCTGGCAGCCGTTGGCGGACCCAAAAAAGGAGCCGCGTCCTAGGCTTTGGAAGCTTGCTTGAACACATGTGCAACGCAAAAATCCCGAGAAAGGCACAGCCCGTATCATCTTCTATATCTGGGTTGACAAATACTGGGGTGCAGGAGAACTTCTCTAGGGCAGAAGTAGACGCGATCATTCAAGAACGTGATCGCCAGTATCGCCGAGGAGCGCTCCGAGAGGATAAGAGATCAAACCCAAAATCAATTATTTTTCTCACAGTTATTCAGAATGCATGGGCTACAACAGCCTACTTCACAAGGTTTAGTAAACCATATTGGGGAAATTTTAGGGTTAGTTAAATTAAAAGGGTTGTGCTCACCGGATTTTCGTTACTAACCTTTGTTCTTTCACATTTCAATTTAGGCACCAGCTATCAGTCCTGAAATACCACCAGATGGTATAGTAGGGAATATGGGTTATTTGCAGGTATCATTTTTATAATAAAATCTAAGTGTTGTTAATCTTACAACTCTGATAGGATTTTGTGCTCTCCACATTCTAACATTGCACTCCAAATGCTTAGGTTTGAAGATCCCACCTCTCAACAATCTCAGGAAGTACCTTCAAGACTACCAAATGAATTCAATCAGGTAAGTACTTTAGAATGTTGGTTGAATTTATAAATTTTCATGAAATGAACTTCTAAGGTAAATGTGCAATGACAGGAATTATGTGTTCACAGTACTGGTACAGCATTGAGAACTTAATACTAACTATCAAATGTTTTTTTTTAAGATAATGATAAGGTGTAGTACAAATCTGGTAAGTACCAGTAGTGGGTAATTCATGCCTCAAAATACACTAATTGTTATACACCCAATAGAAGGACTGCAAATGACCATGTCTCATAAGTACCATCATATGTTTTTTCGGCCAACTATTACTACCCAGGCCTCTTTTTATTGAAAAAAAACAAACTCAAGTTAAGTGTACAACAATAATGGGTATAGTACTGTATGATCAACAAACAAGTTATTTCAAGGCTTCAACTACATAATTAATTTTTATAACAATAACATGTTCTAACATTATAAATTGGTCTACATAGGATGTCGCTGGCTCTTTCAACAAAAATCGGGAAGGGTCATTCCAAGCACTGCTGAGTACTCAGGTTGGACAAGAAATGGCAGGGAATGAGGCTGCAATGACAGATTGGTGGGGCAATCAAACTTCGGCCTTAACCCCAGGGGTCTAGTGTGGATGTCAATATTTAGGGTAAAGTTTTTGGTTATATTTTTGGGTATACTTTGTTAACTCATGGGGTTGAGTTTATTTGTGAATGCTTCTTGGGATGTTACATTTGGGTATATTTACAAGTTAAGTCTTTAATTATTAATGTTGTTTTAATGCTTTTATAAATTTTGGTTCTATGTATGACGATTATATATACTATGTTCGTCAATGTTTATTAGTTTCTTTCTACAAATTTCTCAAATGGATTTATGTAATTCTGGTTGAATGGGAACTGGGAATTTTAAAACAGCACTGGGCCTCGTACCACATTGGTACAGGGAGGGAGGATTGTACAATTAAAGCATGCTAATTTGCACCCATTTCTTCTTATTATTACCTTGGGTACATCCACGCAAATAGTTTACAACTGCAGCGCATGCAAAAAATGGTAATTCATATCCTTGCAAATAATCACCCATGCAATAACGCAAACAGTCTTCCCATGCTAATACTCCGGTGGGGACCCACAATACTAGCCTTGCAAATACTCATGTGGGACCCTCGTGTGTTAGCCTTGCAAATAGTCTGGGTGGGACCCACGTGTGTTAGCCTTGCAAATAGTCCATGTAGGACCCACGTTCCCTAGCCATGCAAATAGTCTGGTGGGACCCCCCTTTGCTCCCCATGCAAATAACCTGATGGGGCCCACGTTGTCTCCCCATGCAAATACTCCAAAAGGGGCCAACTCTGAAAGTTGTTGCATGGGCCGTTGTTGCATGGCTAATCTCATGCAACAAGTCAGAACAGAGTTGTTGCATGGGCGCCCATGCAAATACTTAGTATTTGTATCGAAGCTTGTTGCATGGGCAACTGTTGCATGGCTATTCGCATGCAACAAGTGTTTTCGGGCTTGTAGCATGGCTATCTCCATGCAACAAGCCATTTTCTGGCCCATGCAATAAACTCATATTCTAGTAGTGGTTAATCAAATATTTTCAGCATATCACTAGTGGAGAACTAGACATTAGGAACGGTAAAAAAGGACATGAGCTAATTCAAATATAGGTATTAGCACATTACACAGCATATCACATGAGCTAATTCAAATATCACATTTAGGTAATAGATTTACATATTAATTCCACATTACTTAATATCACATTTACATAACTCAAAGTTTACTAAATAACACAATAATAATACCACATTATCTAAATATCACATTTCCATAATAATTACAATGAACTAATTCCACAAACATTAAAACCAAGGTTTTAATCTACTTTATTTATATTTCAGATGCTAATTAAGAGACAAAACAAAGCAAAATTGCTAAAAAGGAAGGTGTTGTTCAACCAAAACCTTTAGATACTTGGCAACATCCTCAGCAATTGCTGCTGCTCAACTATACTGGAGTGCCCTTGCCAACATAAATTGAATCTCCACTTTGAAAGGATACTTAAGAATCTTAAAAAGTCACCAGGTCAAGGCATATGTATGAGAAAAAATAACACTAACAATGTTGTTGGTTACTCTGATGCAGATTGGGCTGGCAATTATGATCGGAGATCAACAACAGGTATTGCACCTTTGTTGGTGGAAATTTTGTGACTTGGAAAAGTAAAAAACAAAACATGGTGGCAAGATCAAGCGCAGAAGAAGAGTACAGAGCAATGTCGTCCATTGCAAGTGAGCTGGCTTGGATCAAGCAAGTGCTTGAAGACATGAGGATTCATTGTGATAAGCCAATGCATATATATTGTGACAACCAAGGCGCCAGACACATCGCCATCAAATCCAGTGTTTCATGAACGGACCAAACACATAGAAGTAGGATTGCCACTTTATAAGAGAAAAGGTTCAATTCGGATAAATTGAGACTTCATTTGTGTGAAAGTCAAAATCAACTAGTAGACATATTCACCAAACCACTGGAGAAAGGACCATTTGAGAAAATCTTGTTCAAGTTGGGATCAATCAACTTGTTTGATACCAACTTGAGGGGGAGTATTGAGAATATTGATGCAAAAGGAATGTGATATCCAACGGATCTCAGAAATTATTCATCATTGATCATAATTCAATCACAGAGGCAACAGAGGCAACCGACAACTGACTTAGCTGGCTTCTATCAATTAGTACCCAGCTATATTTTATTACCATACTTAGCATTATGTAATTAGGAAACATAGCAACGGTCACTAGGTGGCAAGAGTCTATAAATAGACATGTAGAATTAGAACGAAAAAACAACAAAATATTCATTCATCATTTTCTTCTCAAATTCATTAATAAATGATAAGTAAATATCAGTGCATCACACATTCAAGTTAGATCAACTTATTCCTAATAAGTGTTCATGCATGTGTGTGTGTGTGTGTGTCTTGTATATTTAATATACAAAAAAAGGATATTACAGTACCTGAACAAATTTTCCATTTGAGGCATCCCAAGAAGAGCTAGCCAATTGAGTTGCCATATTTTGATCAACCTAATTTGGGAAAAAAATTATATCATCCAATTGGACCTAAAATGAACCTAATTGAATTCAACTTTGAGACACTATATAATGTCAAATTGACATGCAAAGTTGTGAATACTATACTGCTTTATAATTGATACAATTGATAAATTAAATGATATGAGTTGTTTGTTTAACCTGAGCACTATTTTTCCCAATCCAGCATGCTAAGAAGTACTCTTCCTTCTTGAAAATTGATTGGTATTTATAAAGTACAATGTAACAATCTCCACTGTAGAATTTACCCATCTCCTCCTTAGAGACTGAAATCTTGTTGCTGTTATTGATATGCCAAACCTTCAAGGTACAAGTACAACTAAATCTAGTAAGATAAGAGATTGTTTCTTTATGTAGAGTTGAAAGAAAGACGATATTTTGAATTTTTTTTAAGATAATGGTGTCCTTCACTCTGGTTGGGTATGTTATGTTCCTTGAAATTTTATATCAAATTGGATATATAATAATTTCCATTTGCATTTTGGCAGCACCATATATGGATATATGAACTAATTCTCATCGATTTCACTGATGAAACCTGAAACTTTTATAGCACAGGTTGTGACGATTGTCCCAAAAAAGCAATTTCCAAACTAATCCTCAATAGACAATTTTAGCCTCAGAAGATCCCATTGCAATCAAAGACTCAGATCAATTAGTCTGAAGCAAGCCTCAAATCAGACAGCACCGCAAGAAAGGCACCTCAGGTGCCAGGAATCACCACAAGGCAATCACAAGCACAAGAACACAACCAAACCCTAGTAGGTTAATTTAATGGCTAATTTAATGGATACCAAATCCCCAATCATAGTTTAACGCTAAATTTAAAATCTGAGAGTCAGAGAGAAACCTGAGAGGGTACGAGGTGCGACACGTTGGTGTCGCAAGAGGGAGGGTGCGAGGTGCAATGCCAAATGGTGAGCGGAGGAGAGAGACAGAGATGAGGGAACCCTAATGGTGCATCGCAGTGCCTGTAATTTGAGAATGGTGCACGGGACTTGGCCACTAAATTATAATACCAGTCGTATCAGGATCGGTTATATAAATAACCGTTCTTAATATAACCATATCAAGAACGGTCATTTATAAACATCCATTCCTCATAGTCCAGGACTATCAAGAACATCATTTATAACGACCGATCCTAATAAGTCACTATCAAGAACGGTCATTTATAAACAAACTATTCCTGATATGTTATAGACTATCAAGAACGGTTCTTTATAGATGACCGATTCTGATACCTACTTTCAAGGTCGGCCTTTAAATTTGACCGATCCAGATATATATCAGTATCGGTTTTATGCTATGTCCAACCCTGATGGGCCGATACTAAATGTACATTTTCCACTAGTGTATTTAACTTTCCTTTCCATTTTTTAATTTGTTACACCCAAAATTGAGAGAGAAATTGATTATATTGGTTAAACTCATGCAAGGAAAATTCTATTCTCTCCTGTACCTTCACCTCCATCATAATTTTATCAACCAAACACGATTTTATATATATTTTTCTTTCCATTTTATTACCTCCCTTTCTTTAATCTCTATTCAAACAAGGTGTTAGATTATCTCTCTCGGACGGACAAAATATTTTCCCACATAATTTGATTCTTCGCAACTATATTACTTTTTGTTATTATAAATATATTTTTTATCAATGAAATGGTTAGTAGGTATTTAAAGACACTAGTATTAAGCTTATAAAAAAACTACATTATCTTTTTACTAAGATGGAAAATAATTATATCATTAATTTTAATGTTAATTCATTTGTAATCTTATTCCATAATTTATCAAACAAAAAATCACATTCTATCTAATAACCACATAAAAAATATAAATATAATTTAGAAAAAGTTTAGACCCATAGACATAGGTATACCTATTAATAATCCAGCATTACGATTCTAAAGTAAAAAAAAAATGTGTAAGGTTACTCAATTTAGCGAAAATACAAACAAGAAAATGAAGTAAAGAAATACGGTAGGTCATGATCATCAGCTGACTTACTATTCATTCTTTTGCTTAAAACATAGGGTAAATTTTATTACTACAAGAAATATACAAAAAAACTAAATAATATCATATCAATATGGATGCATCAAATTTTATTTACCCGCAGGGACGCCATGGCGCATACCTGCCTTTCCATTTTTCAAATTCCGTTCAACCATTTCTTATTTTTAATATTTATTTATTTATTTTCTTATATATAAAAATTTTGGTTTAAATTTAATCATTGCATGACATACGTGACACGACACGGACACATCATGTGTGTTACATCTCTATCGAATTGGCACATCAAAATTCGTGCTAACGAGATTTAGATGATGAAATCATGAAGATAAAATCAGTTCTCATTAGAAAAAGTGACATGTCACTCAAGGGTTAAGACCGAACTCGATATTGATAACTTTATTCCATAAAATATCTTAGGAATATTTTACACAGATACACAAAAAAGTTCTAAAAAGTAAAAACCATAACATATGGAATCCAACCAGTACTGCATTATTATTTCTACCTTTCTAAAGGAGTAGCTTAATTTACTGACATTGTACGTAGTTCTACACTGCTTTTCATCTTTCCAAAGCATGCAGCTTAATAGCCTTTCACATCGTGGTTTGATCGACACATTTCTGAAATTAAACATCAATACAATACGACGTACAGTAGGTACAAACAAAGTATCTGTGTAACAAAATTAAGTTATACCAAGGTTTCCAAGAACTTGTCGACAATATCCAGACCACACAATTCTTTGACCGTGGACATAGTTGTGGGAACATCCATCGGGAATGTCAGAGGAGAGCCTTTAGATCCAACCAAAGGCAGCAAACTCTGTTCTTGCTGCTCTAATTGCTTCTCTCAATGCACAATGAACTGATGATGCAAGAAGCAACGGTGGTTCCCCAGATGCTACAAACAATTAATAGTTAAAGAAATTAAAACAGCTAGCTAGCTGAATATAATATATATATATATATATAATATATATAGAGTAGAGCTAAGGTGCTCTTAAGCTCACCAAGCTTTCCGTGAGCTTAACTCAAAAACCTATCAATCCGACTTCAAACGACATTTTCAAACCGTTAGATGTTCAATCTATATTAAAATGTGCTTGGAGACCAAATTTTACATTTTTTGAAATTTTTTTACTATTTATTAAGCCGGTTTGAAAACCGCTGTTTTTATTAAAAATCTGCACCATTAGAAAACAGCGGTTTTCAAACCGGCTTAATAAATAGTAAAAAAATTCCAAAAAATGTAAAATTTGTTCTCCAAGCACATTTTAATATAGATTGAACATCTAACGGTTTGGAAATGTCGTTTGAAGTCAGATTGATAAGTTTTTGAATTAAGCTCACAGAAAGCTTGGTGAGCTTAAGAGCACCTTAGCTCTACTCATATATATATATATATATATATATATATATATATATATATGCATGACTTTTCAAATGAACTTAGTCATCCAAATCTAACCAAATGATCATTAATGAAGGGATTGATCGATCGAGAGTACATGCAGTAGTATATATACCTACCTTTTGATGAGAGCACACGGTTTGTGTTGTGAGGGCTGTTTATAAATTCTACATTGAACTCCTTGGGGATAGTGTCTACTGTTGGTATTTTGTAATTCCATGTGCTATCATTCACCGCCAATCCGTCAGAATTTGTCAAAAACTCCTCATATAGAAAGAAGCCAACGCCCTGAATAAAACCACCTTCCACCTGCGTGAGAGAGGGAGGGAGAAATTAATAATGAACCAAAACCATCCTTATCTTTGGAGCAAGTTTAATTTATTGGTCGACATTAATTAAGACAAAAGATATATATGTATAGCAAACCTGGCCTAAGTCCACGGCAGGATTCAGACTCTTGCCACAGTCATATGCAAGGTCACTTCTTAGGATTGTGGTAGCTCCAGTCAGAACATCAATCTCAACCTATAGTTGCCAAATAAATTCTTACAAGTAAGTTCTCAAATTAATATAGCTTCTAAATAGATAGAACGGGCATTAACATACAAACGTAACGCTGACAGATATGGTACACTAAACATTCAAAAAAGAAAAAATACAAAAGTAATTTATAACACACTAGCACTACCATGTCAGCACCACCATGTCAGTATGTCAAAAGAAAGATTGGGTACTAGTACTACAATTGAAGAAGGGAAAGGAAAAAGGCCACACCTCACTAATGGCAGCTCCATAGTTTATGTAGCTGGAGGTAGATTGTTCAGGAACCCAGAACGAACTAGCCGATAGGTTCACATTTTGTGCAGAAGCCTACAATTACATAATGCAATGAACTTTGAGTAAATATAATATAATGCTTATACTAAAAACCTTATATATCCTATGGTACAACTATGAAACAATAAGCTAGGCTTTGTGCATACTGAACGTACGTTTTAGGAAAAGATACAAGTAAATTAAACTGCATGTAACTTATGAAATAATTAGATAAAGTTTGTTTATAATTAATTTGCACAATTAAATATTAAATAACTAGATTAGCTGAGGTGTCAATAAACCACAAGTAAATAGGAACAAACAAAACTAACCAGACCAATCAACGCTTCCCATGAAACCACACCCTTCGCCTGTTTTGTTTTATCCTTGAGGGGTTTCAACCTTTCAACAAGCATATTACAAGCAATCCGAACTGCCTCACAGCTGCTCTCTGATGTTGTGCTCCCACCAGTGACCCCTCCCTGGATCAAACTCAAACTATCTGCCTGAACAACATGCACTTTTTCTAAAAGATCCTCATTTTCCTCCAACAATTCCTTCAGACCGAATGCTGCCATTTGTTTTACTTTCGTCCATAGACCTTGTCCCATCTCAATTCCTCCCACTTCCACAACTATTGATCCATCATTAAGCACAGATACTCTCCCTGGGGCTTGTTTCGTATTAACTTTGTATGAAATCGGCACACAAGAAATACCCCGTTTCTTCCATTTGTTTACACTATTAAATTCTTTTATCATCTCTACACGCGTTTCATAGCTTGGACTGGAGGCCAACTGATCAAAAAGTGATGGTAGTGTAAATGTGAGGGCATCTCCAGCACTTTTTTCAAAGAAACTTTAAGGCTCTCATGATCATGAAGATTCTTTCTCCTAACCGCATTAGTATCCAGCCAAAGTTCGGAAGCAACATGCTCTATTATTGCTTCGGCAATGAATGAGCCCTGCACATCACCTGGGGCCCGCATGGCAGTCTTGGATGTGCTGTTTGTCTTGCACAACTTTAAGTCGAATGAGAGGTTACCCCAGTTGTATTTGTTCATGGCCCCTATCATAGCAGCCGGTAAAACAGGGCTACAGTCTCCAGATATGCCCGCATTTACTCTCAAGTCAAGGTGCAAGGCTGTGATTTTTCCATCTGACTTGAAACCCACGGTATAGTATGCCTTGGTTGGATGTCGGCCTCCTATCATTATCATGTCAGTTTGGCGCTCAAGGTAAATCTTGACGGGACGTCGAAGCTTGTGTGCTGCAACAGCACATGCAGTGATGACCTCGAAGATAACAAATGTAACTATTTAGTTGTTTGAATATTTCCATAGGAAATTGTATGCTTCAGTACAATAATATTAGCAGCAACAGAGGAAGTTGGTTTTGTAAAGGTTGAATTAACAATTAACAAATTTAAACTTCATAAATACGTATAAATAATCGTAGCTAGTTTTGGGTTCAGAAGACTCACAGGCATAGCCCTTAAACCCTTTGCACCAAAACTTCCTCCGACTCTTCTTGTAACAACACGCACATTGTGGAACGGAACGCCAAGTGCCTTTGCAATGTGACCTTGAGTACCTTCAGGCCATTGAGTTGCAGCGTAAACTGTCATGCAGTTATCCTCATCAGGAACAGCTAGTACTATTTGCGGCTCCATGTAGAAGTAGTACTGTGAAGCTAGTTTAACCTGAAAGAAGATGCATATCAAATTTAGTCAATGTAGTAGTTGATTATTATTTTTTTGTTTTAGTTTATGAAGTTTCTAAGTAGAGAAACTGAACAGTTGTCATTGTTATAATCCTATCCACCTATACTTTGCTGTATTGTATGTATGAATAAGCTAGTTGGGACAAAATATAAAATCAATATGGTAAAGGGAGTGCTTTCTCTATTAAATGTTGATTGGGAGGGTCAATTAATTTCCTTGCCAATGGGATAAATGATTGATCTCTTTGATTATAGCCAAAGAAGTACCTCAGCATATTCAATTTTTTGGTCGGCTTCAGCCATTCCTTTGGAGAAGTTGCCAATTTGTTTGGGATAGAACATTGGAGGAATTTCGAAGTAGTTGTTCTGCTCAATGGCATCTTCAATAGACAAAATTGGTGGCCCCAAATTATCCGTGGAATATTCAATTACTGCTTGTTTGGCTGCCATGTTGGCAAATCTCTGTGTTTCTGCAATCTATAGGCTAGGAGTGTTATTTTTTATATAGATGAATTAAAAAATTAAACTGATCTTGTTAAAAATTATGAAGTAATGTATGTACCACAAGACTAAGCGGTTGACCGGCATATTCAGCAAGAGAATCTGCAAATATTGGCTCAGTTCCAAAGAACCATCCAAGACCAATATTTGCTCCTCCTTTCGGGATGTCTTTGGCAGAAACAACCGAGACAACTTTAGTTGATGCCAGAGAAGAAGATTGAAATTAATTCCCTTTACATGAGCTAGAGGCTTTGAGCTGTAAATAAATGCTCCATGAAGGCAGTCCTTTGGAGTAGGGATATCATCCACATAGACCGCTTCCCCTGCCAAAAAAGGCCAAATTTTCATAGGTTTATATGAACTGTAATTGGTAATTGATTCTAATTACTACCAGTAATTTTGTATCTCTGTTACAGAAAATTTAAGTTTTATTAGATGCACATCTGAACAACTACAACGCAATTGTCTTGCATGATATAGTCAAGGGCTATGAAAAAGAGAAAACTAGTTGCCAATAATCACCTTTCTTTTCTTCAAGAATATAAAAATATTGTAGAGTTATTAATTGTGAAACTCTATACGTAATGAAGAACTCTAACTAAAACAAAACCTTTAAGAAAAATTAAGGTGAAAAGCATACCTGAAGCTTGAAGCTCTGCTCCAGCTTTCTTAATTGGCTCACCAACTGGGCTAAACTCTGAATTTACCAATAATTCTTGCCGCGAAGAGATAGAAATGTCATCATCATTTTTGGATTCCATGTGTGACTCACCATTTTGGTATTCAACAGGAATAAGTTTTTCAAAATCAAAGAAGAAATTGGCAATGGGATAAAGAAACTTGAACAGAAAACCAACAGCCAAGCTGACTCTATACTCAGGATGAGCTGTGCTATTTGTTGGTACAATCACTTCTCTGAGTAACCTTATTGCTTCTAGTAAAACTGATGCAGTGACAATTTTACCCTTCAGAAAATCCTCAACCTTCCTTGGTCTAATTGCATGCTGAGTGCCATAGGCACCAAAAGCCAGCTGTATGTTATCCACCACAACATCTCCTGTTTTTTCATCGATTATAGTTTGCGCCAGAAAAGCAGAGTTAACATAAGAAACAGCATTACCAAGAGGGCGAGGAGATGCCCGGTATGTTTCAAAACGGATAGTGTTGGATGAAGCCCAAGAAGGGATAAAGATGCTCAAAAGAAGTGTTCTATAATCACATGGAGGCCTCTCCAGGAATTCCTCTAGTGTAAGAGTAACCTTTTCTGATCCCTGCTGGATAGAAACATTTGAGCTGGCAGCAAGCAGAATGGTTGCAATGTTCGACTCGAATTGTTTTCTTTGTGCTAAAATTAGATTCCCTCCTACACTTGCTATGTTTCGGACAAATGGGGATGCCACTTTGTTCATGTGATTTGCAATCTTATTAAAAACCAAAGTAGAAACTTTATCTTCTCTTAAAACTTCAATTGCTTTCGAAATGGTCACTGCTGAACCCAATTCTACTCCATCATTACCCCTACTAGCATCTTTGTCGGCATTGACGAGGGAGGAGAAAAGAGACATGGACATGCCAGGGGTGCAAAACCCACATTGCGAAGCATGAAACCCGGCAATCCTTTGGTGGATAGCATGGTAACCATCTCTGATATTACCAAGACCCTCTGTTGTTGTTACCGAAGAGTAGTTTATACTGCCCAGAAGTGTTAGGCAGGAGCTTGCTGACATGTCGATCACCTCATCTGTTGCTGGGTCGTATTTTGATAGAAGAACAACACAGGCCCCACAACCACCTATAAAGGCATAAAAAAATTATAGTAAAAATAACAGTGACTTTTTATCTAAAAAGTGAGCTTTCTAATTCTTGGTACGTAGTATGTTTTTGTGTATGTGTGGATATTTTCACAGGTGCATATTTGGGTTATCTCCTAATTGGATTTGGACCAAAAAATAAATTTGGTAGTATGTTTGTGTATGTGTGGCAATTTTCACAGCTCTTACAAGCATCTACTAAGTACGTACCAGTCATCACCCATACCAACGTTAGCCGAACACAAATTGGAATTAGAATAGAAGAGTGCTGGTTCTCAATTCCACAATTCCTCTATTCTCTCACTATTAATTCTACCTATAGCCTAACAATTAAACATTTTATGATTTGGTATACTTATACTAGCAATTTATATTGTTCTAAAGTTCCATTTCATAGGGTCTAATTAGTTTAAGCACATAATACTTAATTTATACGTACATATAGTGAATTAAATGTCTTAAGGCTTTATAATGTCTTATATATACCTTACAATTTATTTTATAAAAGTTAATTTTATAATAAAGCATCACTCATATATATAGTTAGTTATAGCATATAGTGGGGTCATATATACACATAGTAATACTTTCTGAATTATTTCATTACAAGTTGTATAATTAGTTAGTCATGTTGATGTTGTGCATATCTTGGGCTATTTTAAATTACGTTGCATGGATTTTAGCATGATTCTCATGATACGAAGTTATAATATTTTGCATATTAAGTTTATTTCATGAAAACACATGTTTTGAAGAACACGGTATATACAAGAGAAATATGTTTTAAAAAGTAAATTAACTTGAATCAATGTGATTCGTTTCGTGTGGATATTAGCTAAGGGACCGCATCATATTCGTGATTATATTTCAAATTTAGATGACCCCATGCTAGTTTAATATATATATATATATATATAGAGAGAGAGAGAGAGAGAGAGAGATGGGCTATTGTGCTTTGCAAAGTAAAGTGAACGTTTTACTTCGGACTCGTTTTCAGATTTTCAAAGTCCAAACAGTCGATCCAAACCGTTCAAATTGATCTACATATTGAAATGTGCTTGGAGACCAAATTGTACATTTTTTGGAATTTTTTTACTATTTATTAAGCCACTTTGAAAATTGCTGATCACATAGTCCAGAATTTTATTGCACTATTTTTACTGTTCACCCGGATCAGCAATTTTCAAAGTGGCTTAATAAATAGTAAAAAAAATTCCAAAAAATGTAAAATTTGGTCTCCAAACATATTTTAATATAGATTGAACATCTAATATTTTGGATGGATTATTTGATCTTTAAAAATCCAAAAACGAACCCGAAATAAAACGTTCGCTTTACTTTGCAAAGCACAAGAGCCCATCTCTCTATATATATAGTGAGGCATGTCATGCTCATATTTCATAATATTTTGATGGAATATATAGCCCAACCCAGTGACGAAGCCCAACAACTTTGAAGGCAAGAGGGGCCAGTTTGATGCATGTATACTAACATTTTTTAAAATCTGAATGAAATATTTAAATTAAATTGAGAGTCAATTCAAGATTAAATTTTTTCTCAATTTTAATTTTAAATAATAGATGTAAAAAAAGACGCCAAAGTGTGATACAAACATAAATTTAATTTTTTATTGGTACGCAGAAATTATTAAATAAATAGATACTAACATGCACTTAAAAAATTTAAAATAAAGAAAACTGTATATCATTAATCTCCAATATCTGTTCTGTAGAATTATTGAATTGATTAGAATTCTTGGATTTCAGATTTCCTAAATCCATGATGCGAGAGAAAAATTAAAGATTCTAAAAAAACCAAACAGAATAATTATGTTGTGTTGAAAAGGCTTTAATTTTCAAAATCATAAAAATATTTTGCATTTAGAAAATTTGAAGCGCAAATAAATATTTTTTTCAAAATATTAAAGACATATAAAATGATAAACAACATGATTAATTAACAACGCAGTAATTCAATAGAGAAATAAAAAAAAAGATAACTTTCAAAATAAAAAAAAGATAACTTTTTAAATAGAAGAAAAAAAATGCAAGAGTCAGCAATAAGAAGAGACAAATTATATCTGATGTGTAAAGTATTGATGATAAACTAGAAAACTTGAAGTCTTAACAACTCTTTATAATTATTGATGATAACTAAACAACTTGAAGTCTTAACAACTCTTTATATTTGAAGCTAGAATGATGTCATTGCTTGCATAGAGGAAATTTTTTTATTGGTAGAAATTAATAAAAAATAAGAGAGAGAAATAGAAAGAGTACATGAGTTGTAATATTGGTAGAAAGATCGGTAAAATTCTTACCGATCTAAAAAATCAAAAAGTTTGGATCAGTAGGAATTCTACCGATCCAAACTTAGTTTTTTTTTTTTAAATCTGATGTATAGATGGAGGGAATTCCTATATTAGATTTCTAGTCAAATATGAAAAGTTTTTCAAAAAAAGTTAGGATATTTCTATTATATCTAAATTTTAAGCTACTCTATCTATTTTTATAAAAAAATAATTTACTAGAAAAAATGAAAGAAAAAAAAACAAACTGGTTTTTGAACCGGTAAAAATTTTACCGATCTTTCTACCAATATTATAACTCATGTACTCTTTCTATTTCTCTCTTCTTTTCTATAAATTTCTACCAATAAAAAATTTCCTTGCATAGAACCTCAATCAGTTTCTTAGTCCATTGCGGAAAACAAGATGAGGGTTGTTTTTACTTTCCAAACAAAGTTGGAACATCCATTGGCTATCTTTATCTTGACTGATACGTGTAAATTATTGAGCTTCTTGTACAAATTAAGGTACTTCTTAATTTGAAGCTTTAGTAAATATTAAGAATCAAATATTTGGATTCATTATGATGGCTAAAATTGCTTAGATAAATTTTATATATATATGTTCTCCAACAATGGTAAAGAACAAATAAATCAATTTTGAATAGAAGTCTGTTCCATTTTCAAAACAGGGAGGCACATATTAACAACCAAATGTATTTGACAACTATAAAAACTGAAAGTCAATGTTAATTATATTTGAGACAAGAAATGTAAATATATTATTATAATTTAGATATAATGTATATAAATCTTAGTACAATTTGAGAATTTTTTTTTATGAGTTACTAATTATGGTTGTATGCAATCTTTTAAATATTTTGTTTGACATAGTTTGCAAAACATACATTAGTTTAATTTAACCATTTACATGATTAAGTGAGTTTGTAGGTTCAAGAACTTAATTGCAAGATTAATATGAATAATCAAAGATAGATTCAAAATCTTAATTGCAAAATTAATATGAAGAGAACCAAGGTTCATGAAAATCTTAATTGCAAGGCTTATTTGAAGAACCGAATAAATCAACAAGACTTTACAGACTTTACAAAGCTATAGATTTGTAATAATCAAATAAATAAGTAAAGTATATTTGAGAATTATTGGTTTCTGGAGAAACCGTTCGGAACAGACCAAGCCATATAGAATGAATTAAATCATAAAATTACAGAAAGTTCCAGTTTGGTTCCGTCCAGAACAGTCGTCATCCATTTGAACGCTTATCAAGTTATGTGGAATAAATTGTACTAACCGTCCTGAACGGACATAGATGTTAAGAACGGTTAATATTAATTTAATTATTGCTGAAACTCTAATTTCAATATTTGTACAATCACTTCTATCCGAACGGATCTGACAAATCTGGAGCTCTCACTATAAAAGGAGTTACTCCCTTCAGATTTGACCAAGCTAACCGCCTCTCACATTCAAAAAAACATTTATTGTGCATTCTTGAAAGCTTCTATTGTTGAGTAAGCTTAAACTTCAATATCCTCTCAATACTCTCAAATCCACTCGACTTATCTTCTTGGAGATATAGTTTAGTGTATATAATTTAGTTGTAGAGCCTTTCCATCCTAGCTAGTGTTTCCTGCTTGTAAGGCGTTAAAGGAACTCACTAGCTCGAGGGTCTTCTGCTCACATATATCCATAGCTATGTGATGATCCCGTTAGGACTCTCCAGCTCAAGCTTCTAGGCTCACATTGTACACGAGTTAGGCCGTAACTTTCCACATTTATTGAGCTCACGTGTCACGGGTTGTATCCTTTATTTTTGGATAGTAGGAAAGGAGCGTCAACGAGGTTGCTCTATTCCGGAGACGTAGGCATTTTACGCCGAACTTCGTTATCATCTTGCGTGTCAAATTTCTCTATCTCTACTCTATTTATTTTTATTTGTACACACTTGTTTGTTGTTTGTTTAACTTGTTAGTTTAGAGGGTATAACCGAAAAACATCCAAGAGTCTTTAAGATTCCCTATTTACCCCCTCTAGGTGCTGTTAGAGACTACAACTAAATATTATTAAAACGAAGAAATTGATTTTTCCATATAACTTAATAAAAAAAAGTAATTAAGTTTTTAAATAGAAAGATATGATATGTCAGTATAAAAGTGCTACTAAATAAGACTTTTAAGTATTTAAGATTGCAGCTTTGTACAATAAGAACATACTGTAGAGTTAACTAATCCGAGAAGTAAATAAATTGAAGGTAGACAGGGACAAGTGCCATTATGTCAATAAAGTTGTTGCTAATCAATATTATCTTTCTTGGTTTTGGTCTGCAAATTGGCCTACAGCATCAGATTCTAGATCTAATGAGAAAACTTTAACATATATTATGCACGCACTACTTCCTCCACAACATAATATTCATCCTTTAAAAACTAAAAAAGGACATTCGAATTTATCTGCCACTTATTATCAATAATACTATTACTATTACTATTACTATTCTACTGCTTACTCCCAAAAATGAATAGTTAAGATATATTTATGCAAAATTCAAACCCTTGATCTAAATGTAAGAAAATTAAGAAACTCTGCTTTAATTATAGCTAAGGATTTATTGAAAATATAGTAATTTGTTTAACAATTAATAGTAAAAAATAACTAATTTTAAAAACCGATATTTGAAATATTGTGAATAGATTAAACTCTAGTAAAAACAAGAGACTAGCTAATAACTTGTTTTTGTTTCTTTGAGTGTTTGCGTGGAGAACTTGTGCGTAGACTTGAGTCTCTTCAATTGAATAAATATATACTGAGTACTGACTTGATCTTTACCAAATCAACGGTGGTTTGCGTATTTAATTGAGATTTCAGTTTCGCAAGAAATAATTATTAAAATTATGGTTTCTGAAATAGCATGCGATGCATATATATATATGATATATGAGCTAGTACCTTCACCGCAGCCGAGTTTGGGGCCTCTGAAACGGGTTCGGGTGCGGATGAATTCGAGCAGGGACATAGATGGATCCGCATCTGCATCTGATATCTCGTACCTCTCTCCATTCAAAGCAAAGACGAGCACCATTGTTTCCCTCTTAATTTCACTCAATTTCTTCCACTCTTTCTGGAGTAGAGAGAGATAATAAGCTAGCAGCTATAGCTTAATTAGCTTTGTCAAACCAAGCATGCACTTGCATATAATATATATAGAGTGAGGCTATGGTGCTATGCATAGCACCAATGGCTAGTGTACTACGGCTCAGTATGGTTCAACTGTTGAACCACGTTTATACAATTATTATTTATGTTAACTGCATAGTGATTAGTGGCGGAGTCACATTACATTACATGGGTCAAATATATATTATATATGAAATTCAATCATATAATTTTCATTTTTTTTACAGAAAATGAGAATAAATTTTACAGTATCATCATATTTTATTTTAAATTATATTGAAATTAATATATAATTATAAAAAAATAATTAAAAATAGAGATCAATTGACTCTATTGATTTAACATAAATCCGTCTCTACTAACTGACGCGAGATTAATTTACGAGGCCCGATAACGATAAACTGCTTCGAGAATCTACGAATCTCCATCTTAATGTATAATTATAAAAAAAAAAAATGAACAAGGATCCACTTACAACATTTGAAAGTTACAACATCTTACACCAATTCAATTTTGTGATTTTCAAAGTCTAAACAGTCGATCCAAATCGTTCAACATGATCTCTATATTAAGATGTGCTTGGAGATCAAATTTGACAATTTTTTGAATTTTTTTACTATTTATTAAGTATTTTACAAAACGGTTCTTTTTAGATAATTCTGGACCACTGAAAAATAACATTTTGTAAAAAACTTAATAAACAAGTAAAAAATTCAAAAAAAAAATGTAAAATTTGATTCCAAGCACATCTTAATATAGAGATCATATTGAATGGTTTAGATCGACTATTTAGACTACGGTTCTAAATAGCGTGCTATAGCGGCGCTATAGCATTTTCAGATCATAAAAGCTATGGTGCTATCGGCACTATAGCGCCGCTATATGAGCATAGCACCGTTTTTTTAACCGTTCCGCTATGATGCGATAATAGTTATTTAAAATTTAGACTTTCAAAATTACAAAACTAAATTATTATAAAATATTATAACTTCTAAATGTTACAAGTGGATTCCTTCTCAAAAATATTTTCTTTTCTATATTAACAATTTTAGCAGTCGGACGTATCCCATGAAATTTTGTTTTCTAACAAAAACTATTAAGAAATTACGTGACTTACGTCACTGCTGATAGAAACCAAAAAAAAACACGTCACTGCTGATGACAATTGCAGAGTAATTTACCCTACATTTATTTTTTTGACAAACTACAGTTCTCTTCGGATTTGACCATAAAACCTTGTAACCTCCTTTGAAATCAGGAAAATCGTCACTGGTGACACAATGACGCTATACTCCGAAATTTTTATTAATAAAAAAAAAATATATCGAAAAAGGACACAATTTTTCTGAAAATTTTAAATATAGTTAGATTGGGATCAATCGTACCATCCCATGGAACGGGACGATCCTTCCCGTCCGGGATTAACATTTCACTAACCTACTTCATCGCTAATTCTGCTTCACGGACAGTAATAACCTCTCCGTCCGACTACAAAAAAAAAAAAAAGACACAAACGGTAATAACCTCCCCGTCCGACAAAAAAAAAAAAAAAAAACCACTATGTGTATTCGATTCAGGTAAAGCATCTTCTAGACATTCTTTTAACTATTAGTCCACTTTTGATTGGAAAAATTCATCTATGCTCCTAGAATTTATCTCTACTGATTCAGGTAAAGACAATAATTTATCTCTACTGATTCAGTCAACAATTGCTAATGCTTACTTTTGAGTAGTCAAAGTTTGACTTGAAGTTTGCCCTGATTTTTCATTGTCCAGAAGATGCTTTACCTGACACTACTACAAAAAAGCTAATTCTACACTGCACATTGTACACGGTTTTTCTAATTTTATATAAAAACCGTGTGTCAAATATGAAATTGTGAAAGGGTTAAAAATATTGAGGAATTATACACGGACACTTAGTTATAAATCAGTGTAGAATTGTTTGAGAGAGCTACACGGTTTATTAGGGCGAAAAAAGCCGCGTGGAACGAAACCGTGTGGAAAAGATTGAGAGAGCTACACGGATATTATACAAAAATCCGTGTATGAATTGCTACACGGATATTTGATTAAATAACCGTGTACAAATATTAAGAGAGCTACACGGTTTTTAGTAACATATCCGTGTACAAATATTAAGAGAGCTACACGGTTTTCTTATCAAATATCCGTGTATAAAGGGTTATTGTACACGGCTTTTTTAATAAATAACCGTGTTTAAATTGTGACAGAGCTACACGGATTGCTAAGTATAAATCCGTGTAGAAAATCCGCGTAGGGTTTTATCCAATATAAAAGGGCCCTTCTCTTCCAGAGACTTCTAGCTCCAGCTGCGCCGTTTTGATCAAGTAATTAATACGCCCTCTGTCTGTGTTGAACTGAGATCTGATTTCCGCAAATTAAAGGCTAGCATAGCTGGAAGCTGTCATCTTTGAAGTTTTTATTTTCTCCTCTCTAAATTTCGAAGGTTAGTATATACATATTTTCCTTTTTCCTCTCTAATTTTCTGTTTAGTAATTATTATTGCTTATTTACTTAGGTGTGTAATATATGCATGCATGCTTGATTTAATTAGTAATTAGGTAATGTAAATATATAATTAGTGTATTGTTGTCCAATAACCGACCTATAAATGATTTTTAGGTCCATGCCCGTTCAAAATTAATCCAATAGGGATTAATTTTGGACAGTCCCCGTTTTGGGACTGCTCTTTGAATATTGTGTCTCATTTAGGATGTGAACACATATTAGTGGGTTTTAATTAGTATTTGAGGAAAGTTCGACGGTATTTTCCCTTATTGCTCCTACGAGTATGTGGTTCGTACGCATACTTGGGGAGTTAAGGGGAAATGCTGCCGAATTTTTCTCAAATACTAATTAAAACTCGCTAATATGTGTTCACATATGAGACACAATATTCAAAGAGTGGGTTAGGATTGTAAACCGGCCCTTTGTAAGCCCAAAATTTGGTACAATATATGTTGACCATGCTTGATTAATTGATCAAATCATTTTTATAATTTAATTTCCAGATGGATCGAAGTTGGATGTACGAATTGCGACGTGACAGTGAAGAATATTTGGTTCGCGTTGATGAGTTTATAAAATTTGCTGAGATGTATAGAGTGAAGAAAAAAGAAAAAGACATTTTGTGTCCTTGTAGAGATTGTAAAAATATTTTAAGATTTGTGGACTCCGAAGAAATTAGAGGTCATTTAATTTGTCGGGGATTTAAGAAGAGATATACATGTTGGATCATGCACGGTGAGAAATTTGGTGAAAGTAGTAGTACCAATAAAGATTTTAATCGTTGTGAATTGAATGATGAGAATGTAGAAATTTCTGATAATTTTGAACTTGATTGGAACGAGAATACGAGGATGCCGAAATTTTTGATAATATTGAACCCGGAACCGACGATGATGAGATGGAGATGAATTCTGGTGAAAATGTAGAACACGAGTTTATTGAAAATCTGGAGGAAATGTTTCGTGACGCGGAAGATGAAATTAGTGATAAAAATTATGATAAATTCCAAAATTTGTCTAATGATTCCAAAAAGCAGTTGTATCCCGGGTGTACCAAATTTACGAAACTGTCAGCTGTGTTGAAATTATTAAACTTAAAGGCAGACAATGGTTGGAGCGATAAGAGTTTCACGTCCTTATTAC
Organism: Carex kokanica; assembly: GCA_025461125.1. NCBI lineage: Eukaryota > Viridiplantae > Streptophyta > Magnoliopsida > Poales > Cyperaceae > Carex > Carex kokanica. The sequence goes on along the minus strand of JAJGRX010001353.1, from coordinate 35,217 downwards.
AGCTTTTACAAGAAATGCTCCCAGATAACAACGAGTTACCCGGTACAATATATCAGGCGAAAAAATTGATATGTCCAATGGGGTTGAAGATCGAAAGAATACATGCATGTCCGAACGACTGTGTATTGTACCGTAACGAGTACAAGACCATGCATGTCTGTCCTAAATGCGGTGTTTCACGGTATAAACGTAAGGACCAGGACAGTACTGATGATTGTGACGAGGACAAAAAGGGCCGGCCTCCGGCTAAGGTGTTGTGGTATTTGCTGATAATACCGAGATTCAAACGGTTGTTTGCGAATTCCAAGGATGCGAAATTATTGCGTTGGCATGAAGAAGAGCGCAAAAAAGACGGTAAACTAAGGCACCCGGCCGATTCTCCTCAGTGGAGGAACATTGATAGACACTTCAAATAATTTGGTTCCGAAATGAGAAACCTTAGGATTGTGGTGAGCACAGATGGAGTGAGTCCGTTTGGAAGCTTGAGCAGTCGGCACAGTACTTGGCCAGTTCTTATAGCCATCTATAATCTTCCTCCTTGGTTGTGCATGAAACGCAAATATATAATGATGTCATTACTAATCCAAGGACCCAGGCAACCCGGAAATGACATAGATGTGTATCTCGCACCATTAATTGAGGACCTCCAGAAATTATGGCGTGATGGCGTCCCGGTCTGGGATGCGTACAGCAAAGAGGTATTTCAAATGCGGGCCATGGTGTTTTGCACAGTAAATGATTTTCCCGCGTACGGGAATTTATCGGGTTACACTTGTAAAGGAGCAAAAGCGTGCCCTATCTGTGAAGATGACACGCAGGTGCTGAGGCTGAAAAATTGTCAGAAGAATGTTTTCATGGGGCATCGTAGGTTTCTTCCTGTTAATCACCCATACCGTAAGAAGAAGAGTGCATTCAACGGGAAAATTGAGCTTGGAGTGGCCCGTCGTCCATTAGACGGGAAAAGTGTCTTCAATCGGGTAAAAAACCTTGATGTTATTTTTGGAAAATGTGCCGAAGCACCACCGAAGAATATTTGGAAAAAAAGGTCCATATTTTGGGATCTACCGTACTGGGAATTTTTAGAAGTGAGACATTGCATAGATGTCATGCATGTTGAAAAAAATGTCTGCGACAGTTTGATCGGTTTACTGTTGAACATTAAGGGAAAGACTAAAGATGGTATTAAAGTTCGGAAAGACATGGTTGAAATGGGAATACGACCCGAGCTTGCACCGCAGGAGAAAGGGAAGCGCACGTACCTACCCCCCGCACTGTGCACAATGTCGAAGAAAGAGAAAACAAGCTTTTGTGAATGCCTTCATAGTATTAAAGTTCCATCGGGGTATTCCTCGAATATTAAGAAGCTGGTGTCGAAGAAGGACCTGAAATTGCTTGGTCTGAAATCCCACGACTGTCATGTTTTACTGACACATATGATTCCGGTTGCAATTCGGGGAATTTTACCAAAGGAGGTTCGGGAAACCATTACGAAGTTCTGTTCTTTCTTCAATGCAATCAATTCCAAAGTGATAGACCCTCTAAAATTGGACTCTTTGCAAAAGGAGATCGTCGTTACTCTTTGCCAACTTGAGATGTATTTTCCGCCATCTTTTTTCGATGTTATGGTTCACCTTGCTGTTCATCTTGTGAGAGAAATTCAGATCTGTGGTCCCGTTTTCCTGCGGTATATGTATCCGTTCGAGAGATACATGGGCATCTTGAAAAAGTACGTGAGGAACCGACATCGGCCTGAAGGTAGCATTATAGAAGGATATTCCACAGAAGAGGTGATTGAGTTTTGCACCAACTACATGGCCGGTGTGGATCCAATTGGCGTTCCGAAGTTGCGATACGAGGGAAGGCTCCAAGGAGTCGGGACAATTGGGTTGAGAGCCGTAGTTGCTGATATAAATGATCTACATAAGGCACATTTTATTGTACTACAGCACATGACAGATGTTGCTCCCTACATAGATGAGCACATGACAATCCTTAAACAACAGAACTACACGAGAAGTCAGAAGTGGCTTACTAACGAGCATAATCGTTCTTTTATAGGATGGCTGAAAGAAAGAGTGAAGTCACACCCCGTACCTGAAATTGTTAAACTGCTGGGCGAAGGACCCCAAATTGTTGTCAAAACATTCCAAGGATACGAAATTAACGGTTATACTTTTTACACTAAACAGCAAAGTGAGAAGAGTACAATGCAAAATAGTGGGGTGACGTTGGTGGCGACGTCTCAAGAATTCAGTAGATCTGGGGATGGCCAGGCTGTAACAGCATCGAGGTCATATTATGGAGTCATTGAAGAAATTTGGGAGCTCGTTTACAATCCTCGCCTGAGCATTCCCTTGTTTCGGTGTCAATGGGTCGAAGACCGGGGTGTTAAAGTTGATAACGACGGGTTCACACTCGTTGATTTTAACAAATTTGGGTATGTTGATGATCCGTTTATACTCGCCAAGCAAGCCACCCAAGTCTTTTATGTCACTGACCCGAGTGATGATAGGTGGAGCGTCGTCCTATCTGGAAAAAGAAGGATTGTCGGGGTAGAAAATGTCGTTGATGAAGAAGAGTATGACCAGTTCGACGAAATACCTCCATTTTGTGCCGACATGGACCCTGAGGTAGCAACAATTGAAGAAAACGACGGAGCGAACTACATGCGATCTGACCACAATGAAGGAATATGGGCCGAGAGTACTGTTGAAAAGGAGAAAAAAAAGAGAAAAAGGAAAAAAAAAACCCGGTGTGTAATATTTATTTTTTGTTTAAAATTTAAACTTGTAATATTTCCTTTTTAGAAACAACTTTGTAATAATTAAACATTTGTAGTTCAAATATCAAATATTAGATTCCTCTAGTTCAAATATTAGTTCATTTTTTTAATAATATTAAAAAAATTCTAGTTCAAATATTAGTATTAGTTTTTAAAATATTAGTGAATTCTGAAATAATGAAATAAAAAATAAAATATTAGTATTAGTTTTTAAATATTAGTATGAATATTAAATATTACGAATAAAATATTTGTAGTTCAAAAATAAAATATTTGTAGCTCTCTGGTTCAAATGTTAGTTCATTTTTTATAATAATGGTACAAAATTTCTATTTCAAATATTAGTATTAGTTTTCAAAATATTAGTTAAGATATTATATAATAAAAATAAAATATAAAATATTAGTATTAGTTTTTAATTACTAGTACAAATATTAAATGTCTATAGTTCAAATTTTAATAATAATAAAAAACCGGGTATTAGTTATTATTAGTATAAGTTTTAAATATTAGACGTGATACTATATATTTTAGATAATTTATTATTAGTTTAAATAATATAAAAAATAAAAAGAAACATAATTTAATATGTTTGAACTTTTTGTACACGGACTTTTAGTTAATAGTCCGTTTATAAATAGTCATTGTACACGGATTTTCGATAAAACCGTGTATAAAGGTTCGGAGAGCTACACGGACTTTTACTTAATAGTCCGTGTATAAAGGTTCGGAGAGCTACACGGACTTTTACTTAATAGCCCGTGTACGTTGCTTTTGTACACGTATTTTTAATTAAATGACCGTGTATGATTCTTATAAGACGAAATTCAAAATTAAACGACCTTGAAAAGCCTTTTGTACATGGAATTCGAGAAGTTGCCTTATCTTTTTAATTAAGAAGACGAAAAGACTTCAAAATTCAATATAATCTGATGAGAAACTCCCCCTTTTCGATTACTTTTCTCTCTGAGAATTTGGAAGCTAAGAAATGGCCGCTTCGGTGCCACCGGAAGAAGACGCAAATTTGCCCCCCGGCTATGTCATTCCCGAAGATGCTCCCGAAGTCCCTCCCGGCTATGAAATGCCTCCTCCCAACTACAGGAGGACATGGCCATGGCCGCCCTCAAATGTGCCACGACGAAGCCCAAGGGAGCACCCACCACCAAAGCCCTACAAAAGGAGGGGCAATCCCTGGATCAGGCCAAAGAGACCCTGGATTAAAAGGAGGGGGTCAGGCCAGTGAAGGAGTGTTTAATTTAATTTAGCTTTTTTTTTCGTTTTGTTTTGATGTAATATATTTTTGTTCTTAATTTAATCAGCATTTTGTTTTCTTTCCGTTTAACTATTTTGTTAAATACTTCATGCTATCTAAATAAATACTGTTATAGATATGAATTAGCAGTACAAAACAACCAACAAATAATTAATTCATGGATAATCACTAAAAAGTAAATTATTTAAAATTAACTTAAATAATCTGTCTAAATAATATCATTAAAATTTAAACTTGTAATATTTCCTTTTTAGAAACAACTTTGTAATATATAATTAAACATTTGTAGTTCAAATATCAAATATTAGATTCCTCTAGTTCAAATATTAGTTCATTTTTTTAATAATATTAAAAAAATTCTAGTTCAAATATTAGTACATTAGTTTTTAAAATATTAGTGAAATCTGAAATAATGAAATAAAAAATAAAAAGAAACATAATTTAATATGTTTCAACTTTTTGTACACGGACTTTTAGTTAATAGTCCGTTTATAAATAGTCATTGTACACGGATTTTACGATAAAACCGTGTATAAAGGTTCGGAGAGCTACACGGACTTTTACTTAATAGTCGGTGTAGAAAAACTAATTATACACGGACTTTTACTAAATAGTCCGTGTAGAAAGACTAATTATACACGGACTTTTACTAAATAGTCCGTGTAGAAAAACCGGGGAGTTGTACACGGACTTTTACTAAATGTCCGTGTAGAAAGAGGTGTACCATGTTTTTCAAAAGCTCTCTTCCAATTTCTTTCTGAAAACGAGCCGCTTCAAAATCCTTCTCTTCTCTTTCAAAATCCTTTTCACTACTCCGCCTCTATCACCCTCCCTCTTAGCCGCCTCTGTCACCCTCTCCGCCGCCTCTGTCACCGCCTCTTCTGCCTTGCTGTGCTCATTGTCGCCGCCTCTACTGTGCTCATTGTGCTGTGCTCATTGTCGCCGCCTGCTGTTCTCACTACTGATTTGTAAGTTTTTTTTGCTTATTTTGCTGTGTTGTGCTGCCTTTGTTGTGCTGCTTTGCTGTGCTGCTTTGCTGTGCTGTGACTATTAAATTTTCTGCTTTGCTTTCCTGTGCTGTGCCTATAGTTCAAAACCTATTAAATTTCTGGTGGATATAGTTAATTGTGCTGGTGCCACTTTACTATCCCTAAGACAAAAAAAAAATCGGCTTGCACCTATTTGAAGTAGTGACCTATTTAATTTCTGCAGTAGTGACATATTTGTTAATTTATGTAGTGACCTATTTGATTTATTTTTTTATCTCAACATTATTTGAGGACCTATGTGCAAAGTAGTGAAATGTACTCTAAACGGCCAAAATGACCTCTGCTGGTAAATTGATCAGTGCAGATCAATGCCGTGACCAAAACAAGATTATAACTTGACCAACAGACAGAGGACTCCAAAACACACAAGATGGACACAAATTTCATATTTTTATTATTTTGTTTCCATTTTATATGATTTTTTAAAGTTCACATTTTCATTTTGAGAAAATCTGATGTTTAAAGGTGCAGAATTTTCATTTTGAGAGGCTGAACTTTGGAAAATCATATAAAATCGAATTAAAATCAGAAAAATATGAAATTAAGGTCCATTTTGTGTGTTTTGAAGTCCTCCATTTTACTGTGGTGTTTGTTTTGCACATAGGTCCATTACTTAATGTGCATAACTTAATGTGCATATATGAGTAAACTAATTCTCTCCATTTGGTGTTTATATAATATTTCTTTTAATATTTCTTTGTATGGCAGAACCATGTCGGATGAGGGTGAGCACATAGATGCGATGGCAGAAGATGATCAGCAAGCTACTGCCTCATCAGAAAGAAGGAAAAGAGGTCCGACAATGTGCACAAGCACGTCTGAGAAGAAGCAGTTGGAAATCCGGTTCACGGACGACGGGCGTGCGGAAGGTCCAAATCGAATGGCGTACTCAAATTGGTGTTGCAATTTGGTGAAGCGAAAGGCAAGTATCCTTGTAGAGAGTTGGAATAAGTTTGATAAAGAGGAGAAGAACGACTGGTGGAACATGGTGAAGGTAAAGCACCGAACAACTCTTTACTTTATTTTCATTGTTGTACATGAAATTAAATGCAGTTAATTTGGTGTCACTCAGGCTCAGTGGAACATCGAGAGCGATACCCCAAAGGTCAAGACTCTGAGGATCATGAACGAAGGTTGGAAGCAATTCAAGAGCACGCTGAAGACAGAGTTCATGGACGAAGGGAGAAGTCCGGTAGGGTACTATCCTTGGGTAACACAAGAGGTGTGGGAGGAGTTTCAAGCTTTGAAGTCCACAGAAGAGTTCAAGGTATGTAACATTATCCAAAGTAGTTTATGTTTTTTCTCGATTTTCAATTATTTTTCTAAAACTAATTGATTTTCTTGCACATGTGAAGGCAAAAAGTAAAGAAGGCAAGAGGATCGCTGGCATGAACAAGTATCCGCACCATTTAGGGTCAGCTGGTTACGAGGGTAAGTCGGCAGAGTGGAAGACAGCACTGGAGCAAAACAGAAATTCAGACTCACCCGTGGTCCAGATCCAAAATCCTAGGGGCCAATGTTGGTTCATGGGTAGATCTGAGTTAACCGCTGACGGGAGGATAGTACTCCCAGAGAAATTGCAGCCCGTGGCTCAGAGAATGGTAAGAGTCCTTTGTTATAACTTTGTGTCATTCAAACGAAATTATAACTTCGAATGTACATCACTTGATCTTTTGCTCTAACTAATTTTTTTATTAACAGTTGGAGGTGGAGCAGGAGGTCAGTTCGGGTGCCCGGTCGGTCGAACGACAAAATGATTCCTTGGCCGCAGCGCTCGGGAATCCAGAACACACGGGCCGGGTAAGGGGTGTAGGGGCCTACAGGGGCTGGAAGGAGGTGTTCCGAGTTGAGGGTGAAAAATCTCGAAGAAAACCTCGTGCCAGAGTTGATAAAGACGAGATAGTTGCGCAGGTACGCGTGGAGGTCAGCAGAGAGTACGACTCCAAGATGGCTGCGTACGACGCAAAGATGGCTGAGATGGAATCAAGGTTGTTGAACCGGTTTTCATCTCTTGCGCAGCAATCCGAGCAACCACCTCCTATTTCGCCGGGAGTTCGGCGAAGTAGCCAAGCATCCGGGACTTGGGCCTTAGATGATTTGGAAAATCTAAAGGTAATCACTACTGTTTTGTAGTCTAAAGGTAATTCATACCTGTTTGTAGCATTGTTAGACAACATCGCACCATTAAAAAGTAACAACTTTTTGATAATTGCAGGACCCCAGAGCATGCGACCTCGTCCTGTGGCAGGGTAGTTCTCCTCTGACCGTTGCCACGGGCGTTGTACTTCCAGGAGTCTCGATTGTACACCATGCTCAGCTCTTGCCCGACTATGCATGTGTGCAGGTTGACTCAGTCGTGGAGGGTTGGGGGCGCATACCTCTTCCTGCCCCTACCGTCGCTCAGTTCGTTCTTGATGATGTCCGCAAGTCATTTGTCCAATGGCCCAGGAGTCAGATTGTTTTGCATCAGGTAATATCTAAATAATTCATTTCTTTTGTTACATTCAAATCATTCTTTTTCAAATAATTGAAGAAGATATGTTAATTTTAATGCAGACACGAGGAGATGATGACATCGGTGCACAGGAGTTGATGTCACCGATACGGACTGTTGTGGCTTGCGACGTTGGGGCTGACGCGCCAGGATCACCAGACCGTCCTTTGGTCACCGAAGAAGAATACAGCCGTTTGCCCGGTGATTTGCGCCTTCTCCACGACCGCTTGATGTCGACACCCGAAAGCATGAGGGATATCTTCATCCCCGTCCCACCTGGGATGTTTTTACATGCCGGCGGCATGATCACTATGTCGTTCAAAGACTTCAGGGACATTCTCCACCACTCGTCATCCGATAAATGGCTCGATGTGTCGTTCATCTCCATTTTCCTCATGTTAGTGACTCGAAATTATTTTCATTATTGTATACAACTCAAATATAATTCTAATGTAAAATTTTGAGTTTTCAGGAAGCTAATCCGAAATTGTGATGAGATGGTAGAAAGGAAGAACTTGTGCGTATTTCTGGACCCCGAGATGGTGAGTGCTACAATGCTGAGACGTTCTTCGAAGGAGGGTATCGAGTACATTTGTTCAGCGCTGCATCATGCTCAGGAGGCGGAGAAGAAATACATTCTCTTGCCGTACCACCAGATGTTAATTCTAACCTTAGCTTATGTATTGTTCATATTAGCAAACACTCGTGTTACTATTATATGCTAAAGTACTTTAATTTTTATCCTCCCACAGCAAGCACTGGTGTCTGATAATAATTGTGCCTTACCTAAATACGTGCATAATTGTTGATTCTTGTAAGCCCGGAGGAAATATCCCGGCTAACAAGTGCAAAGACATATTCCCTTATGTCAACAAGTAAGCAATAATAATTTAATTGGTTTTAATTTTTTTCAATTATATCAAATTATAAAATTGCTATAAACATTCACTCAATTTTGTAAGGGCTTTTGCGAAATATGTTAAAGAGGGAGGATCGCATAACAAGAGCAAGAAAACCAAGTTGTGTTGGAAGTGGCTGCTGGTGAGCACACTATAAATTTATAATTTCATATATATTGTCGAAAAAAATATTATCATTCTAACATAGGCCGCTAAATGCAAATTTCAGGGCCCGCAACAGTTGGAGGGTTGGGAATGCGCTTACTACACGATGATTTTCATGTTTGACTTTGTCGAAAGAATACAATTCCAATTCCCAAACTCGGTATGTAATTCATATTAATTGTTCCTATATAATAGCAATTGATATTTGCGACTGTATTTCATCTACCTTTTCTTGTTACTAACTAATACCAAATTGTAATTGTAGAATTTGCCAAAGCAACCGCATTACACCAAGGAGCAGATCGACGATATCAGGTGTGTGTGGGCAAGGTGGTTTGTATCAGAATTTTGCAATGCTCAACATGGATTTCCATAATTTTGTATAATTTGGTGTATGTGAATACTGTATAATTTATTGCATATGAATTTCTGGCTAATCTGGAAAATATGGATTTATTGGTAATCTGGAAAATATGAATTTCTTGGTAATCTGGAAAATATGGATTTCTTGTTATATGAAATCTGGAAAATATGGGAAATATGGAATAGTTCTCTGTAACAAAACTGGCTAGCAAAACTGGAGGCTAGCCGAAAAACAAAAAATACAAAAAAAAAAAAAAATTGTCTTCATACACGGACATTTAACTAAAGTCCGTGTATGAAAGAGGAGAGCTACACGGACATTTAGTTAAATGTCCGTGTATAAAGAGGAGAGCTACACAGACATTTTACTAAATGTCCGTGTAGAAAGGGTCAAGCTACACGGGTTTTTAGTTAAAAGTCCGTGTACGAAAAGAATCGTACACGGTTGTTTAGGTAATATCCGTGTAGCTCTGTATCATGGAGAGCGACACATTCTGGGCTTTTTACACGGCTGTTTGTGTAGTTATCCGTGTATAATAGTTGAGATTGTACACGGACAAATGTCCGTGTGTAGTTATTGACCTATTTATACACCCTCGATTTAAACACGGTAGGAAATCCGTGTAGCTCTTCCATTTTTGTCCGTGTATAATCTCCTTTTTTGTAGTAGTGTGAGTCCAATATTTGTAAATAAAAAAAAAAGTTTGATTGAAGTTTGCCCTGATTTTTTTCTTTTTGTCAGACGGAAAGGTTATCACCGTCCGTGTCTTTTTTTTTTTTTCTTTTTTTTTTGTCGGACGGGGAGGTTATTACCATCCGTGAAGCAGGATTAGCGTTGAAGTGGGGTAGTGAAATGTTAATCCCAGATGGGGAGGATCGTCCCGTCTCATGGGACGGTACGATTTATCCCGATCTAACTATATTTAGAATTCCCAGAAAAGTTGCACCTTTTTTCAATATATATATTTTTTTTTCGATTAATAAAAATTTCAGCGCTATATTGGTAAGATTAAACTTACAAACACCCAAGTTAATTGAACTCATATTTTAGATACTATACTTGTAACACTTTTTAAAGGATCAGACTGAATACTATTTGTTTGTATTCAGATATTGGTGAGTACGAATTGAATGAATATATTTATGAATATAAATATTTTTCAAACTAATCAATACAAATATAATTTTTAATTCAAAAGCATTTTTTTCTATTTTTCTTAAAGTTCGATAACCAATATATATCCCCTCCCATTATTTGTGTAGCTCCATATTTTAGGGAAAGGACTAGTGTATTTTGGCGAAATCGGCACGTTTATAATTGTTGTTTTTTCACCGAAAATCAAGTCTCCGACTGCTGGTACCAGAACACCAGCATAAGTTAATCCATCCTATCAGTTCTTATATTTCCGGATTAACAGATGCAGCAGCATTCTTTTCAACTCTCAAGGCAAAAAAAAATAATAAAAAATAATAATCAATCTAACCTAATCTTGTTTTGCACAAGCAAAGTTGCAGCCGTCACAAAAAGAAGTAATCATAATCAGAAGAAAATAATTACTTCAAAACACCAGCTGCATTATCCAGCGCCTTCTTCACAATCTTAAACTTCCCAATGAAGCCCTTATTTGGGGCGACAACATACTGCTTCACAAAAAACAGAATGCCACTCCTCAAAATCTCAAGCAAACCTGCTATCCTCGTAAAAACATTCCACACCAATGATTCCTCCATGTTAAACACAAACTCAAACAGCATCCTGAAATGCATAACCCGCTTCGGGGTTAGCTGCACAGGATCAGCAAAATCAACTGATTTTAAAACAGCAAGGGAGGGAGAAATTAGCAAGCATCTCAGCTGTGAATCTTGCCAAATTCATTGACCGGTTCAGTTCCATAGACTCGAGCTCTTTAAAGTGGTCCCACAAGCAGTACTGGAGGCTGAACTTGTGGTTTTTGTCATGGCTGCATAGCTTGGAGGCCAGGACGGTGTAGTACTTGTTGAACATTTTCTCTTGTAAACAGCAGTGGACCAGGACCCGCATGATTTCCCTATCCTATGGTTGATAAACAAGAAGAGTTGTCAGATAATTTGAAAACGAGGAAGCACTCGTGCCCTGCTATCCCTTGACCTGAACATTTTTTTATGAATTGAGTGCTGAACTACTATCACATAAAAAGGAAATCTCATGAACAAATGGTTCAGATCAAAATGCCAATGTGAAGAAAATCAGCATAAAAACAATAGAGATTCCTAAAAGCCAAGTTCCCAACATGGACGAAACTGAACAAAAGATTAATCAAAACCAAAGACAAGGCACAAAAATCCAGAAGCACAATAGCAAGCAAAGAAAGCAAAGAAAAGAAAGTAAATATATTAAACCTGCTTGCCAGAAATGTCAAGTCTGAGAAGCTTCTCAAAGGCATCTAAATAATCCTCCCCACTCATTGTAATACAAAATATAGCCCTTCTCAAGTCAGTGTTCATCCTCTGAGAAGATGCCAGCTGGACAAGCTTTTGCGTCTCCAAAGCCTCTATGCTGAATAGTGGCTAAAAACTCTGTATTCTCTGACGTGTTGGCCAGGTCACCTGACAACCACCACTGCCCCTTCTTGTCAGGATCAAGTAGTTTCCGCCACTTGAGCCCACGCAAGAGTATCTCATCTGCTCTTAGCTGTTATTGAACGTTCATCAATAATACAGTGATTAGTTTCTATTAATCCAAATTTCCATGTTTGCTCTGTTGGATCATTAATCCAATGTTGGACTAATATGTAAAATAATTATGTATTGTATACTGTCAATTTTATGCTCAATTAAAATTGATCATTTGCGGTTTATGATTTATTGAGCAATAATGTGTTATATAGGGTGTGGACCTTTAATGTGTAGAACTTAAGAGGTAATATTCAATTTAATTATGGGCTGAATTGAATAATTGCCATAATAGGACAGCCAAAGAGTTCCTTAGGCTGTATATAAAGATTTGGTCCCCCAGAATACAAGGTATCCTGAATTTACTTCTTCTTATCCCATTAGAGAAGAGTATGAGAACTTTGGAGAAGACAGAACTAAAGGATATTCTCTAAAGGGCCTTGCTATTCTGGAAGAACCGAATTAGTGGCGATCTCTCGCACAAGACAGTCATGGATTAAGGTACGCTTCCGCTATTCAGTTTTATATTCAACACAGATGGTCCTGCGGTGGTCGATGATGGTTTTCGTAAGACTCAACAAGTGGTATCAGAGCAACTCTGTGTTTGAAACAAGTTTTCTCTATATTTTCGGTGGTATAAGATTGAATTTCTGATTATTGGCGATTTTAGATTTATTAATTTGGTTAATTTTGTCCTTGAAATTCTGTCCAGAACCTTGAAATCGCCATTTCTGATCTGAGTTTCACGCATGGTCCGTGTGTGAACCAAGTTTAACCAGAAATAAATCAATTTCCTGACTATTCAGTTCTGTAGACCGCGTATAGACAAAGTCTAACCAGCCTAAAACTGTAATTCCACGTCGCGTCCGTTCATTGTAGATCGCGTATACACCGTGCTGTTTAGCGTGCGTGAAAAGTTTGGTGCGAAACGCACAAACTCCATCAATTAATTGTATTTGGATGGACCGCGCAAAGACCGACGAGTGAGTCACATAAAATGAATTATGAATTGTACACCGTGCAAAACCGATTTTTGTTCTGACTTGTGCACCAGCCGTGTTTAATTAAGCCCCTGATTTAAGAATATTTTAATTAGGCCTTAATTTAATTTAAGTAATTTCGGTATTTCAGTTTTTTGGATAATTCGGTTAAGCCTCTTGATTTAGTTCTTAGTATAGTTTAATTTAAGATCAAGATGATTATAATTAATCTAAATTCACATGAAAATAGAGAATCAAAATAAGAAAAATTTGTATTTGATTCTTAATAAAGTTGAGATGAATTTAGATTTTGAATTATATCATGGTAAAATATACATTTATGAGTGGAACAGAGAATTACTCAGCGAAAGGAAATGGATTTAGATATACCTTTATTGGTGATAAGATGTAGAAATCCATGTACGCTGTGATTGAGATACCAATATATATGTATATTTTTGATATAACATAAGAATCAAGTTAATTACGGTTTGACTAAATCCATATGGCAATTGAGAATCAAAAGAGGAAATATATATTTGATTCTTAAAAATTAAGGATGGATTTAGATTTATGTTTAAACCGTAATTTTAGATTTTGGATATAATTTTAAGTTCAAATAAAAGGTATTAAGGTTATATATTTTAAAATAGATTAGTTTCAATCGCACCTTGCCAAAGTGAGCTCTCCTTTTAAAATTAATTTATTTTAAAATATAAAAAGTTTTATTGTGTGCATGTAATGAGTGTAAATATTCGTCGGCCCAAAGGAAGACCAATATTTATTAAAGTTGCATGTGCGCCTTGTGGTAATAAGTACAGTGATGATTGTTTGTTTTTTTACGTGTGATCAATTTAATCGGCCCAAAGGAAGGTTAATTGTTCGACATGTTACTTAATTATCAGTGCTTGATTACTGCGCCAAGATACCATAAGAAATTAATATTTTAGTCCAAAGACAACTTATTAATGGAACCGGTATCTTGAGGTAATGGGGTTTACCTTTTATTTGAATTTATATTATATATATGGAAAAAAAATTTTGAGTATGTAGTTTGTTTGTTGTTTTAATTTTAATTAATATCAATTCTAGCATCAAATTAAGGGAATGGAATTAGAACTTAAAGTTAGTTCTCATAATTATGGAACTTGACATTGCGTTAAGGATTGATTCTCTGATACTTACGATTATGAGTACCTCTGATTTAAGAGGGAGACAAAAAAGTGAGAGAAGTCAAATCGCACATGTCATATAATCATAATAAAGGACCATTCTAGAATCATCTAGGAGCACTTTTACGAATAATTTAGTTAAGGCTTATGAATTCCTTTCGACTATTGAAAATAGATTTGTTAAGAATGAATAGTTTCAAGTTGATACGATCTTAACAAATCAAATTTTCAGTAAGGTATAAAGTCAAAGGAATACATATAAGAAATAAGAGTATGGTAGCTGCATATACAACACCTTAATAGGAACAACAAAAGAAATCGGTTAAACCGGATGGTAGTAGTTGTTTCTTTTGAATTGTTGAAAAGTATATAGGATTAAGTAATTAAGTACTTGTCATGATTTGCGTGTCAAGAAAAGTATGCTTATTAATATGGTTTGTTTTGAAGTTAATTTAAATTTGATACTTAGACACACATGGTGGATAGATTATAGTGTAATAACTCACATCACTGTGTCCATGCAAGGTTGTTTGAGTAGTCGTAGCCTAGTGATAGTGAAAGATACATCTATATTGGCGACGATGAGAATATTAAAGTTGAAGCAATTAGAAAGTTAGATTATTATTTAAGATTAGATTTTATTTGAATCTCAATGAAACATTTAAGTTTTGTCTTTTGGACATAACTTAATTTCTATTTTTGCTATGTACAAGTATGGATTTACTTGTTATTCTAGAATAGAAATTTTGGTTTGTTTCATGATTCAAAATCAGTTGGATCTAAGTCTTTTTCGGTTATAATAATCTAAATTAAATTCCAAAGACATAATTGCTTAATATAACGAGTCATTGCATTTAAGTACTTGAATTGTTAATAAAAGTAAAGCAATGAGAATTTTGGTTGCATTATGGCACAAGCATTTCAATTAAATTTCCCGATGGAGATAAAGACTTGTGTCATAATGGAATTCTCAAGCATTTATATAACACAAATTTTGATATTTGTGCTGATTGTATTAAGATCAAACGAACCAATTGGAGGAGATTTATAGCCAACAAGTCTCAGGATGTCTTGGAATTAATAAAATTCAGATATTTGTGGACCATTTTCTAACGGATGTTAGAATAAGGTACATTATTTTATTATGTTCATAGACAAATATTTTAGTTATGACTATATTTGTCACATTTATGAGAAAGCATAGTTTTTAAGTGTCAACCTTGACTGTCGTGTTCAATACAATAGTATATATGACGATTCAGGTGAACATTATATTTCTTTATTACTTTGTAAATAAGGACTTAAGATTGCAGCTTATATTCTTAATTAAAACATTATAGTTTTATGATCCCACAACTAGGTCGATTTTTTTTTTGGAAGAAAAATGCAAAGTTCATTGAAGATGTTGAGTTTGCGGGGGGAAATACAGTTCAAGATTTTATCTTTGATGAGGAATAAGTAAATATTCTCACAGGTGTTATTGGCATTATTTAGGATTTCGATCCTGGTTATGTTCAAGACACAATAATCAATGATAATATCGAAGATCAAACTTCAACACCTCAAGAACATGTGTCATTAAGGATATCCACTAGGTAAAGTGGGTAGATGTCATGATATGAAAATGAAGTTCATGAAAGGCTAAGATATTGTGATATTGTTCATTTGCCATAAGGTACAAAATTCATTAGTTTTAATGAAATTTGAATGGCAATGTGGGAGCAATACAAAGTACATCTTGTCGTATATGGCTTCACATAGAAAAATGACATTGGATATAAAAAGACTTTCTCTTCGGTTACTTTGAAAGTCTTTCAGGATAATAATGACATTAAAGGTGCATTTTATATCTTGAGTTATAAGATGTCATTTCTCAATAGTAGTATTGATGATATGATTTATATGGTGCGACCACGACCATAAAATTTGAGTCATAAGATGTAAAGCATATGGTTGCAAATTCAGAAAATCCATCTACGGACTCAATCAAGTATATTTATCGACAATGGTATTCTAAATTCATCAAGTGATCATCTCGTTTGGTTTTGAGATGAATTTGGTCGATGGATGCATATACCATAACTTATGTGGGAGTAAGGTTATTTTCTTGGTTTTATATGTCAGTGACATGTTGCTTGCCAGTAACGATATAGGTTTGTTGCTTGACATCAAGAGATTTATATTTAAGAATTTTTGAGATGAAAGATCTTGTGATGCATCTTTTGTGTTAGGTATAAAACTACATAAAGAGCAATATCTATGTATTCTCAGGTTGTCACAAAAGAACTATACCATAAAGGTTTACAAGATGACATGCATTAAAATAAACCAAGAGATATCTCTGTAAATAAGAGAGACGAGTTTAGTCTCAATCAGTACTCTTAGAATGATTATAAGAATAAATTAATACAGAAGATTTCAGATATTTTGGTAGTAGGAAGTCTGAAGTATGCTCAGGTTTGTACGTGTCTAGATAGTGCGTATATAATTAGAATGCTAAAGTGATATTAAAGAAATTCAGGAGCAGACCATAAGATAGCAGTCAAAAAGGTCTTGCGTTATTTTTAAGGAAAATAAAAACTACATACTCACATATCGAATATCAGAAAAGTTTGAGATCATCTAATATACTGATTTCGATTTTGGTAGATGCCAATAAAGCATGTTATAACATGTGTATGAGGTATCTAATTGGGGAATATAACTGTGAAATTTTGTCACATGGTTGCACAAAGTGGATAGGAATTAAATACCACTTAAGTTATTTTGTGACAATAACCCGACAGTTTTATATTTCGACAATAGGAACTTGACAAGGTCAAAGTATAGAGATCAAGTTCTTAGTTGTAAATGAATGAGTTCAGAATGGGCAGGTTGTCTATCGATCATATTAGCACAAACTCTGTGATGCAGCTGCATATTAAAGGATTGTCACCCAAAAGGTTTCATGAGCATGTTGCTCGTATGGGTGTCATGTCAAATTAAAGATCTTCAATTTTGAGGATATTCAGATTTTAGTGGGAGTTTGTAATTATGCTTGTATGACATATACGATTTTCAGTTTTTAAAGTTTAAGAAATTTCTGCAGAAATAAAGTTTCAGTTTATTCACATTCTGACTCTATTAAGGTTGATCTCATTTAAGGGTGGACCAGTTGGAAATAGGCACGTTATGATCACATTACTTGAAATTTTCATGCTACACATCCACATCATGATTCATGTCATTCGATTATGTCAATATATGTGACCACTGTTGGTTGAGTTACGAATAAATGTGACAAAAACTGCTTTGATCCTATATTGACATAATTGATGGACAGAATTGTTCGGGACATATTTCGGTAATGACAGAAAAGGTGAGCTCACTACGATTATTAACAATACAAAATTATAAGGTTTCACATATAGTCCAAGTGGGAGATTGTTGGATCATTAATCCAATGTTGGACTAATATGTAAAATAATTATGTATTGTATACTGTCAATTTTATGCTCAATTAAAATTGATCATTTGCGGTTTATGATTTATTGAGCAATAATGTGTCATATAGGGTGTGGACCTTTAATGTGTAAAACTTAAGAGGTAATATTCAATTTAATTATGGGCTGAATTGAATAATTGCCATAATAGGACAGCCAAAGAGTTCCTTAGGCTGTATATAAAGATTTGGTCCCCCAGAATATAAGGTATCCTGAATTTACTTCTTCTTATCCCATTAGAGAAGAGTATGAGAACTTTGGAGAAGTCAGAACTAAAAGATATTCTCTAAAGGGCCTTGCTATTCTGGAAGAACCGAATTAGTGGCGATCTCTCGCACAAGACAGTCATGGATTAAGGTACGCTTCTGCTATTCAGTTTTATATTCAACACAGATGGTCCTGCGGTGGTCGATGATGGTTTTCGTAAGACCCAACATGCTCCTGCAAAACCTTAAGAGATAATGCACACTCCGTCATTACATAAATCAGGGAGAAAGGGACTTTTGGCAATACTTCCCTTGCTTTATAGGTTACATGTCACATTTCCAATTTCACAGAGGCAAACAAGATATTTAACACATTACATGGACAAACATCAGAACTATTCATCACATTGAACATAAAATATGCACCCTCAATGCAAGCCACCTTCAATAATAGAAAAATCAGGGGAACAAAAAATCAGGGTTCTCAGAAAACCAAAAGATTATAGTTTACCTTTTGCAGCCACTTCTTTAGACGAGTGTGATGTGCTGGGTCCTCTTTGGTCCTTTTTTTGTTGTTTTTTATATCACATATCGTATCAAGCATAAACTCCATCTACATAAACAGTGGGAAAGAAGTATGAAATATCCAATTTAACCCTGTTAGTGGAAAGAGACAGAAAAGCATAGTCAACTCACTCTTTTACTATTTATCTGTGAATTCTCATCTTGTGTCCCACTAGGGCTAGTTTTTATCTCATTAACTCTGTGCTGGATACCAAGCACAAAATCTTTCATGGAAGTTGCGTCATCACTTCTTAGCTTCATTCCGCAGCCTAGACATTTTGCAAATAATTTCCATTACATAGCTGGTATGTACTAATACAGATTAGGACACTCCTTTTAACCCTTATTCTCTACTTTATCTTATCAGAATTTTTAGCGTTTAGATGAATGGTCAAGGAGGCGAAGTTGGGTTAAATTGGGCCTTAATTATGCAATTCCAAGGAGTAATACACTAAAACAAAAAAGCAACCTGACGGTGCCCCATAACTACGAACAAAAGTTGATGCCATATTTGTAGGTATGAACCTAACAATTCAAAAAGAATATCTAAACACAAAACAAAGTAAAAAAAAAAACTAAGGTACTAAAAATGTAAAAGGGTGTTAAAAATGAATCCCTAAACTCATTATACACTAAAACAGTCAGAATAGGTATGTACACTGTAGGGTAGTCAAGATAGTGGCAACATCCAATTCTGTCAACCGCTTGCTCAATTCAGTCAGAAGATCATACATCAACTCACTGCACATAAAAAGAAGCAATGTGCAATAAGTAACATCAACTGAAACAGCTTGGATTTAAAATTGTTTAATTTTTTTTGTAAAATAGTAATAACATAAATTCTTAAGATGTATTGGTTGAAATATTTCTACTGGAATATTTTTTAGCTTAATATCTACTTTACTGTAATATAATAGCCAACATTTGCCACGCTTGTAATTCCCAGACAACAATTTAAATAACTGAAGACCAATTTTAAGTCCGGAAATGACCAAACTAACCCTCAGTAATTTTACACAACCAAGTTACTTTCAATTCATACAAAATTGAAAACCAATCTCTAAATCTGCTTAAATTGAGTTTAATTTAATTTGGGCAGAGAGACAAAAGCTCACTAGAGGAAGAGCAAATTAGTCAACACTTAACAAAACATAAATCATTATTCTTTGCAAGCACTTCCAGGTATATTGACTGTCAGTTTGCAAATGAGATAAATGTAGGTGTTGATTGCATATGTTATGATTTATATGCTGCAGTTGGCAAGAAACCCAAAATGCATGAAATAATGCACCTGGAAAAGACCCCAAAAATGCACAAGTAGCACAACAGTAAGGTCAGATTCCTAAGAGAGAGACTGTCTTCCTTTGAGTACTCATCCTGAGAGAAGGGGAAAAGAAATAACATGATTTACAGAAAATTAAAGGCTTCCACATATATGGAAAAGTATATTGCCCAGACAGTAATAGCCTAATAGGTGCAATTAAGGTAGAACAGGACAATAGACTAGAAGTCATATTAAAATGTCATTGTGATCTTATATACCTCAAGGAATTAATCAAATTGATCTGATTTCAATTTAATCTAGGATATGCTTTCAAAGGACCTCGCTAATATAATAGATTTCTTCAGGTCTCTTCTAGACAATTTTATATAACTTGCCCCCCATATTTTGAACTTTGCAGCTAGAGGTCTCAATTAAGCGTAAACAAAATGCCAGTAGGTACATATAGGTGTGGGCCCGGACAAAATGGAACCAAAATCACTGACTTGAATAATTTGATCCTAAATCCAAGCAATTAAGTTGTACCTGAAATATTTTAGCAAGAGAAGCAAGAAGCTTTGCACTGAAGTCTACTCCAACTAGACAAGCCATACCAGCCACAAAAGCTCCAAACACAGCAGCATACCTAAACAGATAATAAATTATGCGCTGTACCTATGAATATTATTAATTTCTCAAAAGTAATTGAATGCGATAATGAAAGTGCCCCGTTAAATTATTGGATCACATAGTAAAACCATGATGTGTTGTCAATGGAACTATGACACCACAAGAAGCATATCTATACTTCTATACCAACTGATATGACACTGCAAAGAGCATATTTATACCAACTTCAATGCCAATGGGATGACTATTAAGAAACAAGGTCAAGAGAAAAGAGAAAGTGAGCTCACTGTCATTGCCCACGGGGCCCTCTCGAACATGATGCCAACACCTCCTCACCAATTACCTGACAGCCAATACTCCTAGGCATGACTGTGGAATAAAATTATAAGAAAATGTGAAAGAACGTTTATAGGAAAATTAGACACAAGTATTGTAGCAAGGTTGACCCAGATCCACAGGTCCGGCCAGATTTGAATCGGCCATCAGCTTAGCAGTTCAGTTCCAGACCAGAATTCTATGGCAGGTTGGTCAAGTTGTAATAATTTTTTTTATACAAATGTTGCCTAGTACATATGACCTGTCAATACCCCTATGCCTAATAAGCCACAAATGAGCTGTTTAGGACAAAGTTCAGATGAACCTAAGAGATAAGTCGGATACGATTTCTGCACAATCAGGTCCAGCACAATACAATAGCAGTACTGGAATCCGTTGCTCCTACAGTTATAAAGAACTACACTATAATGCAGATATAGATATAATACCCGAAATATGGCAGCAATTTCCTCTGTAATAGACTCTACATTAGACTCAGACAGTCGATTTAAAAGAACCTGGAACAAATCCAGTTCATCAAATAAACTCATTATATGATAGAAAAAAAAAAGTGCAAAATAAAAACAAAAAAACTAAAAACATACCTCTCACTCTGCGGCGCGTTTTGAGCAATCTCTTCGGATTCAACATTTGCGGTTGCACGCAAATGAGGTGCCACATACTTTGCCTTAACACTTGAGCTCACAACAGGCTTATCTTCTGACATCTCATTCCCTTGTTTTGTTTCTTCGCCTTCTTTAGTCTCCTCTTTCAACAACCTTCTTCTTTCTCTTTTGTTTTTTCAACCTACCAGCCTCAGAAGTACTTGCTTCATTAGCTGTATTTCCCTCCTCATTTTGGAGTTGACTGTGCTTTCTTTTCTTTTTCTTTTCTTATCTGCCTCAGAACTACCTTCATCAGCTGTCTTTCCGTCTTCACTTTGGAGTTACTCTTGCTTTCTTTTTTTGTTTTTTTCTTCTTATCTGGCACAGGACTTTCTGCTCTCACTGGTGTATCTTCATCTGATCATAATTCATTCCATTATCAGGGTCTATATCAGAAAATAGTCCCTCAAATAGAGTATTCATTCCATCATCTGGCCCGGTCAGCTTTCCTTTCTTCACCTTGAGTTTTTTTTGCAAGCCTCCTCTCCAGTTCGAGATCCTCCTCTGCAGTGGTAGTTCCACCGCCCATCTCCAATTCAAGAAACTCTTGGAACTTGCTCCTGGACTTCGTCTTCAGACCATTCTGGTGCCTTAACCGAGATTTCTTCTTATCTGAAACCATAAAAAACACTTGAATTGAAATCATATGATGCAAATGTGCAATCTTTTGTTGAGAAAGGCATCAGCCCAATTGCATTACCAACATAATCCTTACATTTAACAGCTAATGAGCTAGAATTAATTCCCAACTAAGAAACCTGTGTTAAACAGGCTACGGGCCTATCAAAACTCGTCCAAAATCGGGCCCTAGCCCGTGGGTTCCTTAGTTGGGAATTAATTCTAGTTCATTAGCTGTTAAAATGTAAGGATTATGTTGGTAATGCAATTGGGCTGATGGAGAAAAGCACCCTCGCCTGTTTTGGTGATTCCACTCTTGATATCATTCATGTCTTGCATTGTGGCTTCTTTTAGAGTCTCTAGATCATCACAGGTTTTAACTACGTAAAGAACCGCATGGTCTAATCCCTGGAAAACAATTTGGCAAGAAAAGTTAGCTTAAGAGTGTTTCTGTACTGGTACTGCTGCTGAACCCATCAAATGGTTAGATATGTAAACGGTTCGTGATAAAACATCAACATAAATGAGAAAAGGGAAAACTAATTTTGACCTGACGGATATTTTGATTCCCTGTGCAGCTTTGATCCTCTTATGGTGCTGAGGCGATATTCTTCGCTTAGCCCTAACTGGAAAAGTGAAAATGTGATTGTATATTGAGACTAAACTGGATAAATGAAGCTTAACCAACTTAGTTGAAATTTAGTTAATTAAGCTTGGTGCGCAATCTATGGCTACTGGAGGCCTAATTAGACTTAGTTATTGCATTATTCCTATATATGCACATCTAGAGGGCAGCAGTCATGCGTGCGTGCGTGCGGTTTCGCGAGGATTGTATCTAGCAGCGTCCGTACGTGAGGGTGCCGCCGTCGAGGTCTCAGGTGAGACTGGAGGAAAAGACGAAGAGGAAAAGAGGCCCAGGCGATTTCAAACCCTAAATGAGCCAAGAGCGAAAAACAACGAATTCTTTTCTATCTTTGAACTGTAGCATGACTTCAGACTTCAGAGTTCTTGGAAAATGATGAAAATACAAGAAATCCATGAGTCAGTAGAACCCTACGGCCTCCTCCATGTCGCATGCGGCATACACATAGGCCGCATGATCCGTGAACTATTCTACATTGGGCTTTTCTAATGGTCTTCTAGAAGAACACGTTTTCCTAATGGACCGTCTAGAAGAACACACTTTTTTGAAGAACCACGCTATTTTAGACAAATCCTGGATAGATCATGGGTGTACCCCACGATCCTTACTATTCCACTACTCTACTAATTGTTTAGAAAGACTATAAGTACCCATCTTGTATAGAATTTAGGGTGCGTGTTTAATTGTGTCAAATCTAGAATTGTAGACTAGCAATCATTATTGTTAGGTTAGGTTAGAGAGTTACTTAGAGAACGAGACACGATGCACATTGAAAACTAAGCAAGAAAAAAAAAGGCCTCATCTGTCAAACACAATTTTATATATATTTTTCTTACCATTTTATTACATTCATGTTCTTTATCTCTATTCAAACAAGGTGTTAGATTAGCTCTCTCGGACGGACAAAATCTTTTCCCCACATAATTTGATTCTTCGCAACTATATTACTTTTTTTTTTTATTATAAATAATATTTTTTATCAATAAAAATCCTTAGTAGGTGTTTTAAAGACACTAATCTTATAAACAAAACTACATTATGTTTTTACTAAGATGGGAAAATGATTATATCATTAATTTTGATCTTAATTCATTTGTAATCATACTGCTAGAGGTTCCATAATTTATAAAACAAAAAAAATCACATTCTATCTAATAACCACATAAAAAATATAAATATAATTTAGAAAACAGTTTAGACCCATAGACATAGGTATACTATTAATAATCCAGCATTACGATTCTAAAGTAAAAAAAAAAAATGTGTAAGGTTACTCAATTTAGCGAAAATACAAACAAGAAAATGAAGTAGAAATACGGTAGGTCATGATCATCCGCTGACTTACTATTCATTCTTTTGCTTAAATCATAGGGTAAATTTTATTACTATAAGAAATATACAAAAAACTAAATAATATCATATCAATATGGATGCATCAATTTTTTTGTATTTACATGAATAATCGATAATCCATTAGTTCTCACATAATGAAACTTGAAGAAATGATAAACGTACTTTTCACTTAGGATCTTGATTCTTAATTAGGGTACATATGCTCTTAGAATATTTATTCTATTCTAAGAAATAAAACCATGTATGTTGATAGATTGATTAGTATAAAATTGAAAATACACTCCAAGTCTAGACATGTATAAAAAAAAAATACACAGACAAAAGTATGACTAAAATATATTGTAATCAGAAATTAAGCATTGCTACTTGATTGAATTGGATATTTGTCTACTCGACTTGTAATGATGATCGCATTAATTATTTTATGTTTTTATTTTCTTGAATTTTTTTTTTTTTTTTTTGAGATAAGTGGGAATCTAGTACACCGATTTCTTATAAAAACAAGAAACCACTTTATTTTCTTGGATTTAATATTGTAAAGTAAAATATACTTGATAAATGTTTACAATAGTCGAAGAAGAAAGAATAACGGATCATAAGTCAAACTTTAATGACTTTTAGTTGAATTGCATAAAGATTCCAATGATTAATTATCAATGCGCCCGATCTTTTATTTTACATTTAGTGTTGTTGATCCATGTCAAGATCTCAAATGATACTTTTAATAGATTGTGCATTTTTGCTACCGAGCACATTT
Source organism: Carex kokanica (assembly GCA_025461125.1). NCBI lineage: Eukaryota > Viridiplantae > Streptophyta > Magnoliopsida > Poales > Cyperaceae > Carex > Carex kokanica. The sequence continues at coordinate 10,894 of JAJGRX010001353.1, read as the reverse complement.
TTTGGAATTGGGAGGTAATATCTGATTCACGCGTTATGTGTCGTGACTATTAGTATGACATGATTATTTTTCGGAAAATTGACACATCACGCTAAAGAGCTAGACAATGTATAACACGTCACGTGGTCACGCATAATAAGAACCATTAGATCTTAATTGAATAGTAAATCTTGAATAAACTAACTTAAATTACGAAACAAATTAATAAATGTGACAAACATGATCAATTATATTTGGACACAACACATATGTAGTCATAGTGTGATCAAATTGGCACATCAAAATTCGTGCTAACGAGATTTAGATGATGAAACCATGAAGATAAAAATCAGTTCTCATTAGAAAAGGGACATGTAAAGACCGAACTCGATATTGATAACTTTATTCCATATAAATATATATCTTAGGTATTTTACACAGATACAAAAAAAGTTCTAAAAAGTAAAAAACCATAACATATGGAATCCAACCAGTACGGCAATACTGCATTATTATTTCTACGTACCTTTCTAAAGGAGTAGCTTAACTTACTGACATTGTACGTAGTTCTACACTGCTTTTCATCTTTCCAAAGCATGCAGTAATAGTCTTTCACATCGTGGTTCGATCGACACATTTCTCAAATTAAACATCAATACAATACGACGTACAGCATGTACAAACAAAGTATCTGTGTAACAAAATTAAGTTATACCAAGGTTTCCAAGTACTTGTCGACAATATCCAGACCACACAATTCTTTGACCGGGACATAGTTGTGGGAACATCCATCGGGAATGTCAGAGGAGAGCCTTTAGATCCAACAAAGGCAGCAACTCTGTTCTTGCTGCTCTAATTGCTTCTCTCAATGCACAATGAACTGATGATGCAAGAAGCAACGGTGGTTCCCCAGATGCTACAAACAATTAATAGTTAAAGAAATTAAAATAGCTAGCTGGCTGAATATAATATATATGCATGGCTTTTCAAATGAACTTACTCATCCAAATCTAACCAAAATGATCATTAATGAAGGGATCGATCGAGAGTACATGCAGTAGTATATACCTACCTTTTGATGAGAGCACACGGTTTGTGTTGTGAGGGCTGTTTATAAATTCTACATTGAACTCCTTGGGGATAGTGTCTACTGTTGGTATTTTGTAATTCCATGTGCTATCATTCACCGCCAATCCGTCAGAATTTGTCAAAAACTCCTCATACAGAAAGAAGCCAACGCCCTGAATAAAACCACCTTCCACCTGCGTGAGAGGGAGGGAGAAATTAATAATGAACCAGAATTAAACCATTTATCTTTGGAGCAAGTTTAATTTATTGGTCGACATTAAGACAAAAGATATATATATATATATATATATATATAGCAAACCTGGCCTAAGTCCACGGCAGGATTCAGACTCTTGCCACAGTCATGCAAGGTCACTTCTTAGGATTGTGGTAGCTCCAGTCAGAACATCAATCTCAACCTATAGTTGCCAAATAAATTCTTACAAGTAAGTTCTCAAATTAATATAGCTTCTAAATAGATAGAACGGGCATTATATTAACATACAAACGCTGACAGATATGGTACACTAAACATTCAAAAAAGAAAAATACAAAATAATTTATAACACACTAGCACTACCATGTCAGCACCACCATGTCAGTATGTCAAAAGAAAGATTGGGTACTAGTACTACAATTGAAGAAGGGAAAGGAAAAAGGCCACACCTCACTAATGGCAGCTCCATAGTTTATGTAGCTGGAGGTAGATTGTTCAGGAACCCTGAACGAACTAGCGATAGGTTCACATTTTGTGCAGAAGCCTGCAATTACATAATGCAATGAACTTTGAGTAAATATAATATAATGCTCTACTAAAAAACCTTATATATCCTATGGTACAACTATGAAACAATAAGCTAGGCTTTGTGCAACTGAACGTACGTTTTAGGAAAAGATACAAGTAAATTAAACTGCATGTAATATGAAATAATTAGATAAAGTTTGTTTATAATTAATTTGCACAATTAAATATTAAATAACTAGATTAGCTAGGTGTCAATAAACCACAAGTAAATAGGAACAAACAAAACTAACCAGACCAATCAACGCATCCCATGAAACCACACCCTTCTCCTGTTTTGTTTTATCCTTGAGGGGTTTCAACCTTTCAACAAGCATATTACAAGCAATCCGAACTGCCTCACAGCTGTCTCTCTGATGTTGTGCTCCCACCAGTGCCCCTCCCTGGATCAACTCAAACTATCTGCCTGAACAACATGCACTTTTTCTAAAAGATCCTCATTTTCCTCCAACAATTCCTTCAGACCGAATGCTGTCATTTGTTTTACTTTCGTCCATAGACCTTGTCCCATCTCAATTCCTCCCACTTCCACAACTATTGATCCATCATTAAGCACAGATACTCTCCCTGGGGCTTGTCGTATTCACTTTGTATGAAATCGGCACACAAGAAATACCCCGTTTCTTCCATTTGTTTACACTATTAAATCTTTTATCATCTCTGCACGCGTTTCATAGCTTGGAGTGGAGGCCAACTGATCAAAAAGTGATGGTAGTGTATATGTGAGGGCATCTCCAGCACTTTTTTCAAAGAAAACTTTAAGGCTCTCATGATCATGAAGATTCTTTCTCCTAACCGCATTAGTATCCAGCCAAAGTTCGGAAGCAACATGCTCTATTATTGCTTCGGCAATGAATGAGCCCTGCACATCACCTGGGGCCCGCATGCAGTCTTGGATGTGCTGTTTGTCTTGCACAACTTTAAGTCGAATGAGAGGTTACCCCAGTTGTATTGGTCATGGCCCCTACTCATAGCAGCGGTAAAGCAGGGCTACAGTCTCCAGATATGCCCGCATTTACTCTCAAGTCAAGGTGCAAGGCTGTGATTTTTCCATCTGACTTGAAACCCACGGTATAGTATGCCTTGGTTGGATGTCGGCCTCCTATCATTATCATGTCAGTTTGGCGCTCAAGGTAAATCTTGACGGGACGTCGAAGCTTGTGTGCTGCAACAGCACATGCAGTGATGACCTCGAAGATAACAAATGTAACTATTTAGTTGTTTGAATATTTCCATAGGAAATTGTATGCTTCAGTACAATAATATAATCAGCAACAGAGGAAGTTGGTTTTGTAAAGGTTGAATTAACAATTAACAAATATAAAATATAAAAATGAAAAATCCAACACCTGGGACTTGTAAATTATGTTATGATTTGCAAGCATGGTCAAATAAAATATATGATCGACCCACAACAACAATTATCCTCAAGGGTAAAGTAGCAGTGTGGCGGCCTCAGTCCCAGTGTTTGTTGTTTCTATTGACTAAGACCGAAATGGTATCTGGATCAACATAACCTGTTTCATTTTTTTGAAGCACAAGATCTGAATAACTTCAGAAATACGTATAAACAATCGTAGCTGTTTTGGGTTCAGAAGACTCACAGGCATAGCCCTAAAAGCCTTTGCACCAAAACTTCCTCCGACTCTTCTTGTAATAACACGCACATTGTGGAATGGAACGCCAAGTGCCTTTGCAATATGACCTTGAGAACCTTCAGGCCATTGAGTTGCAGCATAAACTGTCATGCAGTTATCCTCATCAGGAACAGCTAGTACTACTTGCGGTTCCATGTAGAAGTGGTACTGTGAAGCTAGTTTAACCTGAAAGAAGATGCATATCAAATTTAGTCTGTAGTAGTTAATTAATTTTTTTTGTTTTAGTTTATGAAGTTTTTAAGTAGAGAAACTGACAGTTGTCATTGTTATAATCCTATCCACCTATACTTGCTGTACTGTATGTATGAATAAGCTAGTTGGGACAAAATATAAAATCAATATGGTAAAGGGAGTGCTTTCTCTATTAAATTGATTGGGAGGGTCAATTCATTTCCTTGCAAATGGATAAATGATTGATCTCTTGATTATAGCCAAAGAAGTACCTCAGCAGATTCAATTTTTGGTCGGCTTCAGCCATTCCTTTGGAGAAGTTGCCAATTTGTTTGGGATAGAACATTGGAGGAATTCGAAGTAGCTGTTCTGCTCAATGGCTCTTCAATAGACAAAATTGGTTGGCCCCAAATTATCCGTGGAATATTCAATTACTGCTTGTTTGGCTGACATGTTGGCAAATCTCTGTGTTTCTGCAATCTATGGCTAGGAGTGTTATTTTTTATATAGATGAATTAAAAAATTAAACTGATCTTGTTAAAATTATGAAGTAATGTATGTACCACAAGACTAAGCGGTTGACCGGCATATTCAGCACAGAGAATCTGCACATATTGGCTCAGTTCCAAAGACCATCCAAGACCAATATTGCTCCTCTTTCGGGATGTCTTTGGCAGAGAAACAACTCGAGACAACTTTAGTTGATGCCAGAGAAGAAGATTTGAAATTAATTCCCTTTACATGAGCTAGAGGCTTTGAGCTGTAAATAAATGCTCCATGAAGGCAGTCCTTTGGAGTAGGGATATCATCCACATAGACCGCTTCCCCTGCCAAAAAAGGCCAAATTTTCATAGGTTTATAACTGTAATTGGTAATTGATTCTAATTACTACCAGTAAATTTTGTATCTCTGTTACAGAAAATTTAAGTTTTATTAGATGCACATCTGAACAACTACAACGCAATTGTCTTGCATGATATAGTCAAGGGCTATGAAAAAGAGAAAACTAGTTGCCAATAATCACCTTTCTTTTCTTCAAGAATATAAAAATATTGTAGAGTTATTAATTGTGAAACTCTATACGTAATGAAGAACTCTAACTAAAACAAAACCTTTAAGAAAAATTCAGGTGAAAAGCATACCTGAAGCTTGAAGCTCTGCTCCAGCTTTCTTAATTGGCTCACCAACTGGGCTAAACTCTGAATTTACCAATAATTCTTGCCGCGAAGAGATAGAAATGTCATCATCATTTTTGGATTCCATGTGTGACTCACCATTTTGGTATTCAACAGGAATAAGTTTTTCAAAATCAAAGAAGAAATTGGCAATGGGATAAAGAAACTTGAACAGAAAACCAACAGCCAAGCTGACTCTATACTCAGGATGAGCTGTGCTATTTGTTGGTACAATCACTTCTCTGAGTAACCTTATTGCTTCTAGTAAAACTGATGCAGTGACAATTTTACCCTTCAGAAAATCCTCAACCTTCCTTGGTCTAATTGCATGCTGAGTGCCATAGGCACCAAAAGCCAGCTGTATGTTATCCACCACAACATCTCCTGTTTTTTCATCGATTATAGTTTGCGCCAGAAAAGCAGAGTTAACATAAGAAACAGCATTACCAAGAGGGCGAGGAGATGCCCGGTATGTTTCAAAACGGATAGTGTTGGATGAAGCCCAAGAAGGGATAAAGATGCTCAAAAGAAGTGTTCTATAATCACATGGAGGCCTCTCCAGGAATTCCTCTAGTGTAAGAGTAACCTTTTCTGATCCCTGCTGGATAGAAACATTTGAGCTGGCAGCAAGCAGAATGGTTGCAATGTCCGACTCGAATTGTTTTCTTTGTGCTAAAATTAGATTCCCTCCTACACTTGCTATGTTTCGGACAAATGGGGATGCCACTTTGTTCATGTGATTTGCAATCTTATTAAAAACCAAAGTAGAAACTTTATCTTCCCTTAAAACTTCAATTGCTTTCGAAATGGTCACTGCTGAACCCAATTCTACTCCATCATTACCCCTCTTAATTATTGAAAGCTCTGGGATACCACGTAGATCAATAAATTTTTCATGCAAATCTTGATCTTGTACACACCACTGCTTGTATTCCCTACAACAAGCTTGACATTGTTTGCACTAAACAAATCTGAACTAAAAAGCGCATGCAAATGTTCAATACTTTTCGGTCGGTGCCAACCATCTTCTATTATTTCAGGCTCCTGGCTATTTGAAGTACTTAATGTTGATTTAATCTCAGCTTTTAGGAAATCAGGAAATGTGCACACTCCCCCCATTGAGTAATTTGGCAAGCTTCTTGCACATTCAACTAATTTGCTCCCTTTCTTCCAAAAGGTATTCAACCCCAAATCTTCCAAGTCAACATCAGCTGCAAAGCTCTTACAAGCATCTACTAAGGGCCGGTAACCGGTGCATCGGCAGAGATTGCCAGAAATAGCCTTCTCGGCCTCGGAAACAGTGATTTTAGAGAACCCTTTTGGAGGCTCCGGCCTACTAGCATCTTTGTCGGCATTGACGAGGGAGGAGAAAAGAGACATGGACATGCCAGGGGTGCAAAACCCACATTGCGAAGCATGAAACCCGGCAATCCTTTGGTGGATAGCATGGTAACCATCTCTGATATTACCAAGACCCTCTGTTGTTGTTACCGAAGAGTAGTTTATACTGCCCAGAAGTGTTAGGCAGGAGCTTGCTGACAAGTCGACCACCTCATCTGTTGCTGGGTCGTATTTGATAGAAGAACAACACAGGCCCCACAACCACCTATAAAGGCATAAACAAATTATAGTAAAAATAATAGTGACTTTTATCTAAAAGTGAGCTTTCTATCTAGAAAGTGAGCTTTCTAATTCTTGGTAGTATGTTTTTGTGTATGTGTGGCTATTTTCACAGGTGCATATTTGGGTTATCTCCTAATTGGATTTGAACCAAAAAATAAATTTGGTAGTATGTTTGTGTATGTGTGGCAATTTTCACAGCTCTTACAAGCATCTACTAACCCATACCAACGTTAGCCGAACACAAATTGGAATTAGAATAGAAGAGTGCTCGTTCTCAGTTCCACAATTCCTCTATTCTCTCACTATTAATTCTACCTATAGCCTAACAAACATTTTATGATTTGTTATACTTATACTAGCAATTTATATTGTTCTAAAGTTCCATTTCATAGGGTCTAATTAGTTTAAGCACATAATATGTACTTAATTTATACGTACATATAGTGAAATGTCTTGAGGCTTTATAATTTCTTATATATACCTTACAATTTATTTTATAAAAGTTAATTTTATAATAAAGCATCACTCATATATTAGTTAGTTATAGCATATAGTGGGGTCATAATATACTCATAGTAATACTTTCTGAATTTTTCATTACAAGTTGTATAATTAGTTAGTCATGTTGATGTTGTGCATATCTTGGGCTATTTTAAATTACGTTGCATGGATTTTAGCATGATTCTCATGATACGAAGTTATAATATTTTGCATATTAAGTTTATTTTATGAAAACACATGTTCTGAAGAACACGGTATATATACAAGAGAAATATGTTTTAAAAAATAAACTTGAATCAATGTGATTCGTTTCGTGTGGATATTAGCTAAGGGACCGCATATATATTCGTGATTATATTTCAAATTTAGATGACTCCATGCTAGTTTAATATATATACAAGGAGGGATCAAATTACATCTTTTTTGGTGATACATTTTGACACCTACTATTTTCAAAGTCCAAATAGTCGATCCAAACCGTTCAACATGATGGATATATTAAAATGTGCTTGGAGATCAAATTTTACATTTATTTGAATTTTTTTACTATTTATTAAGATGGTTACAAAATCGTTGCTTTCAGACCATTGAAAACCAGTGATTTTGTAACCATCTTAATAAATAGTAAAAAAATTCACAAAAATGTAAAATTTGATCTCCAAGCACATTTAATATGGTGACCATGTTGAACGGTTCGGATCAACTGTTTGGATTTTGAAATCGCAAAATTGACCTATAAAAAAAACGGTGTCTTGATATGTCACCAAAAAAGGTGTAATTGGATCCCTCCTCTATATAATATATATATAGAGATGAGCTATTGTGCTTTGCAAAGTAAAGCAAACGGTTTACTTCGGACTTTTTAGATTTTCAAAGTCCAAAACGTCGATCCGACCGTTCAAGTTGTTCTACATATTGAAATGTGCTTGCAGACCAAATTTTACATTTTTTGGAATTTTTTTACTATTTATTAAGCCACTTTGAAAATTACTGATCACATGGTCCAGAATTTTGTTGCACTGTTTTTTCTGGACCATGTGATCAGCAATTTTCAAAGTGGCTTAATAAATAGTAAAAAAATTCCAAAAAATGTAAAATTTGGTCTGCAAGCACATTTCAATATGTAGATCAACTTGAACGGTAGGATCGACGTTTTAGACTTTGAAAATCCAAAAAGTAAGCCGAAGTAAAACGATGGCTTTACTTTGCAAAGCACAATAGCCCTCTCTCTCTCTCTCTCTCTCTCTCTATATATAATATAATATATAATTGTGCTATTGTACTTCGCGAAGTAAAGCCAATGTTTTACTTCACGCTCATATTCCCATTTTGAAAATCCAAAACGTCGATCCAAACCATTCAAGTTGATCTCCATATTGAAATGTGCTTGGAGACCAAATTTTACATTTTTTGGAATTTTTTTACTATTTATTAAGCCACTTTGAAAATCGTTGATTCATTGGTCCAGAGTTTTTTACTGTTTTGCTACTGTTCACAATGGATCAGCGATTTTCAAAATGGCTTATAAATAGTAAAAAATTCCAAAAAATGTAAAATTTGGTCTCCAAGCACATTTCAATATGGAGATCAACTTGAACGGTTCGGATCGATGTTTTGGATTTTCAAAATGAGACCAAACAGTCGATCCGAACCGTTCAAGTTGATCTACATATTGAAATGTGCTTGCAGACCAAATTTTACATTTTTTGGAATTTTTTTACTATTTATTAAGCCACTTTGAAAATTGTTGATCACATGGTCCAGAATTTTGTTGCACTGTTTTTACTGTTCGGAACTGGTCCAGAATTTTTTTGTCTGCAAGCACATTTCAATATGTAGATCAACTTGAACGGTTCGGATCGACTGTTTGAACTTTGAAAATCCAAAAAAAAAAACCGAAGTAAAACGTTGTTTTACTTTGCAAAGCACAATAGCCCATATATATATATATATAGTGAGGCGTAGCGTTTGGAGTCCAAAAACGCTATAGCGCGCTATTTAGAACACTGTGATTAATTAACAACGCAGTAATTCAATAGAGAAATAAAAAAAGAAGAAGATAACTTTCAAAATAAAAAAAGACAACTTTTTAATTAGAAGAAAAAAAATGCAAGAGTCAGCAATAAGAAGAGACAAATTATATATATCTGATGTGTAAAAGTATTGATGATGACTAAAAAACTTGGAAGTCTTAACAACTCTTTTATTTGAAGCTAGAATGATGTCATTGCTTGCATAGAACTTCAATCAGTTTCTTCAAAATTCCAACACTGCGGAAAACAAGATGAGGGTCGTTTTCACTTTCCAAACAAAGTTGGAACATCCATTGGTTATCTTTATCTTGACTGATACGTGTAAATTATTCAGCTTCTTGTACAAATTAAGGTACTTTTTAATTTGAAGCTTTAGTAAATATTAAGAATCAAATATTTGGATTCATTATGATGGCTAAAATTGCTTAGATAAATTGTATATATGTTCTCCAACAATAGTAAAGAACAAATAAATCAATTTTTGAATAGAAGTCTGTTTTTTTCAAAACAGGGAGGCACATATTAACAACCAAATTTATTTGACAACTATAAAAACTGAAAGTCAATGTTAATTATATCTGAGACAAAGAAATATAAATATATTATTATCATTTAGATATAATGTATATAAAACTTAGTACAATCTGAGATTTTTTTTTATGAGTTTCTAATTATGGTTGTATGTAATCTGACATAATTTGCAAAACATACATTAATTGAATTTAACCATTTACGTGATTAAGTGAGTTTGTAGGTTCAAGACCTTAATTGCAAGATTAATATGAATAATCAAAGATAGGTTCAAAATCTTAATTGCAAAATTAATATGAAGAGAACCAAGGTTCATGAATTGAAGAACCGAATAAATCAACAAGACTTTACAGACTTTACAAAACTATAGATTTGTAATAATCAAATAGATATAGATTTGTAATAATCAAATAAATAAGTAAAGTATATTTGAGAATTATTGATCTCTGGAGAAACCGTTCGGAACAGACCAAGCCGTATAGAATGAATTAAATCATAAAATTACAGAAAGTTCCAGTTTCGTTCCGTCCAGAACAATTGTCATCCATTTGAACGCTTATCAAGTTATGTGGACTAAATTGTACTAATTGTCCTAAACGGACTATATGTTAAGAACGGTTAATATTAATTTAATTATTGCTGAAACTCTAATTTCAATATTTGTACAATCACTTCTATCCGAACGGATCTGGCAAATCTGGAGCTCTCACTATAAAAGGAGTTACTCCACTTCAGATTTGACCCAGCTAGCCGCCTCCCACATTCAAAAAAGCATTTATTGTGCATTCTTGAAAGCTTCTATTGTTGAGTAAGCTTAAACTTCAATATCCTCTCAATACTCTCAAATCCACCCGACTTATCTTCTTGGAGATATAGTTTAGTGTATATAATTTAGTTGTAGAGCCTTTCCATCCTAGCTAGTGTTTCCTGCTTGTAAGGCGTTAAAGGGACTCACTAGCTCGAGGGTCTTCCACTCACATATATCCATAGCTGTGTGACGATCCCGTTGGGACTCTCTAGCTCAAGCTTTTAGGCTCGCATTGTACACGAGTTAGGCCGTGACTTTCCACATTTATTGAGCTCACGTGTCATGAGTTGTATCCTTTATTTTTGGATAATAGAAAAGGAGCGTCAACGATGTTGCTCTACTCCGGAAACGTAGGTATTTTACGCCGAACTTCGTTATCATCTTGCGTGTCAAATTTCTCTATTTCTACTCTATTTATTTTTATTTGTACACGTTTTGTTGTTTGTTTGACTTGTTAGTTTAGAGGGTATAACCGAAAAACGTCCAAGAGTCTTTAAGACTCCCTATTTACCCCTCTAGGTGCCGTTAGAGACTACAACTAAATA
>JAJGRX010001243.1:0-61578 GCA_025461125.1 Carex kokanica | reverse complement strand
AATGAATGCCTATTTCGTCCGATGGTTCATGCTCAATTCTGTATTTTGTGCCTGGGTTAGACCTCTGGATTGCACCGAGCAGAGAAGGTAGCAGTTCATAAGCTTTTTCCCAAGAACCAAATAAATCAGCAATAGCGAGCTCCTCCCCCCCCTATAGTTGTTTTGTACTCACCTCTAACTGCAAATGCACATGCTTTTATTGACATCTCCAGGTCCTTCTGCAGACCGGGTTGATTACATCTGCAATCATCCTGGCAGTCATCTGACGACTGTCTACCGTACAAGCAATGCTGTAACAATTGTGCTCGTATGGGTTTGTTGCAATTATCCAATTGCCCGTCTCGGTGGTTTTCGCGTATAACCGCCATGGACATCCCTCCGCTCTACATATTACTACATAAGCACTGCGATTACTCTGGGTTTGTGTGTAATTCTAAATTTTTTTCCATGGCAAATCCACCCAACTTCTTTTAAGTTCTGCTTTGGATTGAAACAACTGTCCCACTGAAAATAGACCGTCGATTCTCGGTGGATAACCAAAAAATGCTTCATCCTTGTACGGCATCGGCACATCGTCATTAAATGCCTGACAAGGATGCTGCAATCCCCGATTAATAAATGGAATAGACTCTTGCCACTCCTTCATTACATCTTGCATCCTAATCTCATCCTCAATTTCGGTCATCATCTTCCCCGACAACCGAGTCACCAAGGTCTGAGTCTGTGTCTGAGTCAGTATCATTATTGAGCTGGTCAAAATAATTACACAAATCATCCTCTGGTATGCCTCTGCTACTTCCAGGTACACTTCCCGGGTATGGGTCATAATTGGTCTGACTAACAACTGGTACTGACTCAACCACTAATTCAAGAAATTTAAAATTCAGTACCGGAGTGGCATGTCCAAGCACCATATGCCATATCATTTCGTCATCTATGTTAAATAACTGGTGATTTTCTGCTTCGCCAGGTGGTGCCGTGTTCAACCGTGCCCTGATTGTCAGATCGAACTCGCCAGGGAGCAAACGAATGCCAACATATATACGTCTTCTTAGCTCATCAATACTGGTTGAGTTATTAACATAAAATGTGCAGGTCGGTGCGTCTGAAATTGCTCGTCTGTGGTACACATTTATTATTATTCCCGACATTCCCTGAACAAAAAATTTCTCAATTAACCTTCGATATTATTTTAAATTTTACAACCTAAAATATGAAAAAAACACAATCAACCTTCGATATCGTATTAATTTTTAATTTGAAAAAAAAAACTTACTAAGTTCTTCAGACGAAGGCTAAAAATACAATGCCGGAGTCGATTTGTAGATAACAAAAATTTTATACACTAAACCTCTGAACGTTTTCAGCTGGAAAAAAAAAACGTCTCTGGCCTCTGCTCTCTGCTCTCTGCTCTCTGCTCTCTGCCCTTGCTCTCTGGTTAAGATTTGGCGCAGATTGAAATTATATAGAAACAACCGAAAGAAAAAAAAAAACAGGGTGGGAACCGAAATCCCTATTCGGTCCCCCCTTTTTTTTGCCTAGACCGAATAGGGATCTCGGTCCCAGGCCATTACACGGATGGTTACACAGCGGGTGTGGGAAAAATGTGAAATTGGGGGGGGGGACCGAATAGCCTATTCGGTCCCAAGGAAAAAAAATTGTGGGGACCGAATAGGCTATTCGGTTCTTATGGTTTTTCGAAATCTTCAGCCAATCATGTTGGTTCCCTAATTTTAATTTTTTTAATTATGGTTTTTAAAAAAAATCCAACAGATATAGTCTTTATACTATACATAATTGATTCTTTTCATATCTAAAATATTTGAGGTTTAATGTGCAAATTTCACAAGACAACAAATACTGACAACCTGTGTACTTTTTTACTTTACTAGTATCGTGCCCGTTTGTTGCAACGGGGATATTATAAGATTGAATAGAATATGAAAATATTTTTTTTATTGACATTTCACCCAGAATTAAAAAAAATATATATAAATGAAAATAAAAATACAAATGACAAAAAAAACAGAGATATAAATAATAAATAACAGTAAAAGAAACAACATTAAATGAAAAAAAAATGGATCAAATATAACATGAAAAAATCTTGAAGTATCATTGCTAGTCTGATTCTCTTCGATGTAGTCCAATATTTCTGAAAATGAACAAAAAAAATATGAAAAATATTATAATTGCTCCAATACAAAAAATATAATAAAATTAGAAAAGCAATCTTTTTACTTAATTTCTCGATTCCAGGTGTGAGGTGATTTGTATAGAAACAACTCCAATCAAATATATTCTAAATTTTTCTATTATGCCGTTGGGATCTATATAGAAACAAAGAAAGAAAAATATGGAAACAAAGAAAAAAATGATTTTCATTTTTTGTCGTGATAATTTGTATAGAAACAAATGAGATATAGGAAACAAAAAATAAGGAAACAAAGAAGTTGCTAAACATAGGAGAACTAAGGAAAAAAATGTCGCTACACGACAGTATATTCAATTTTAATTGTAATATATTGTGTGACTGTACGTAGCGAATATGTTTTTAACTAAATATAGACTTCTACACGTAAAAAATGCATTTAATCAAAACAAGACAGAAAATTTGATTAGAGGGTTGAGATTAAATCTGAAGTTTCATCTTTCAATCATAGTCGTTGGCGGATCGGACACCCAACGTGTTTAATAATGGAACGGAGATATGAGCATGTACGGATATGATTAGTCTAGCTCTGCTTTTACTCTCCCACTCATTTAATGCACAGAAAGAGTATGAAAAATTGAACCAGTTCAAAAGCCGGTTTTTTTCTTTAAAACAAGTTATCAGTTTTTATCAAAACCAGCTGCATTAATGCGGCTTTTACCGGTTTAATAGCATCACGGATTCACGGTCTCCTAAAAAATCAAACCGGAAAAGGAGCCGATTCCAATTTATTTCAACTGGACCGCCCGGTCCCATCTGATTTAATAACAGCGGTAGAAATAAAGATATCAATGATATACTCTGCCTAACACTTATTTTGGGCAAAAATATTTGACGAACTTGTAACATGCCATTTAATGCAGCTACAAGCCCTAGAAACAGTTAAGTGCTTATCGATATATAAATGTCACACTAGGATTATTTTCTTTTGATTTATGAACAAGGAAAAGATAAATGCTTCTTTCTTGCTGATACGGTGAGTAAAATGATGAGTACAAATTTACAATAATTCATTTTTTTTTGCAAATGTAAAAATGATTTTCAAATGTTCATAGAATCTTTTTGCTAATATTATTGGCCGACAAGAACCTGTTTTTGATCTTGTGACAAAGACACATGGCTCCTATCTGAGAGGTTATGGGTTTGAAACTAACAAAGTAGAAAAATCCTTTGTATTAATACACAAGGGTTTGAAATTTGTCGGTTGGCTTGACCTCTAATTCATATTAAAATATATATATTATATATATAAGAGAGAGAGAGAGAGAGAGAGAGAGAGAGAGAGAATGGCTAATATCAAAACGTTTGTTCCTGGACTCAGGAACAAACGATTCGGTTCTCCAATTTCCAAAGTTCAAATAACAAATAGATGTTCAATCTATATTAAAATGTGCTTGGAGACCAAATTTTACATTATTTGGAATTTTTTACTATTTATTAAGCCACTTTGAAAACCGCTGTTTTTATTAAATTTCTGCAGCATTGAAAAACAGCAGTTTTCAAACTAGCTTAATAAATAGTAAAAAATTCCAAAAAATGTAAAATTTGGTCTTCAAGCACATTTTAATATAGATTGAACATCTAACGGTTTGGATTTGTTGTTTGAACTTTGGAAATTGAAGAACCGAATCGTTTGTTCCTGAGTCCAGGAAAAAACGTTTTGATATTAGCCACTCTCTCTCTCTCTCTCTATATATATATATAGGAGTTGGCTACGGTGCTACGCGTAGCATAGAGGGCTTCCGTGCTACGGCTCAATATTTGAGTTTTCAAAATTCTAACGGTCGATACGAACCGTTCAACATGTTCTCCATATGAATATGTACTTGCAAGCCAAATTTTATATTTTTTAGATTTTTTTTACTATTATTTTAGATAGGTAGAAAAAAAATCACTTGATCTGATAATTCTGTACCATTCAGATCAAGTGATTTTCTACCTATCTAAAAAAATAGTAAAAAAATTCTAAAAATATAAAATTTGGTTTGCAAGTACATATTCATATGGAGAACATGTTGAACGGTTCGGATCGACCGTTAGAATTTTGAAAACTCAAATATTGAGCCGTAGCACGGAGGCCCTCTATGCTACGCGTAGCACCGTAGCCAACTCCTATATATATATATAATGATTAATATCAAAATGTTTGTTCCTAAACCTTGGAACAAACGATTTGGTTTTTACATTTTCAAGGTCCAAACAGTAGATCCAAACCGTTCAACATTCAATCTATATTAAAATGTGCTTGGAGACCAAATTTTACATTTTTTGGATTTTTTTTACTACTTATTAAGCCAGTTTTAAAATCGCTGTTTTCAATGATCCAGAATTTTTCACTATTTATTAAAATCAGCGATTTTAAAATTTGATCTCCAAACACATTTTAATATAGAGATCATATCTAATGGTTTGGACTTTGAAATTGAAAAACTAATTAGTTACACCACATCTTCAGAACAAACATTTCAATAATAACCAATCTCAATATATATTATTGGCTGACGCAAAAGTAAAAACAGAAATATTTTCTCGGTGAGAAATCAAATCCAGTATTTTCTTGTTAAATTGAAAAGTTAGCTCTTTTTAAAATGCTGTTCAAATGATTACTTTTGATGGTAACAGCAGTGTTCAGGAAGGTTCAAAAAAACACAAGTTTGTTACTGATATCTTATTTTATTTTTCTGAGCTACCGAACTGGGTAGTTAGAAACTTAGAATAATGAATTGATTTGGGATCCGTATCCTCTGCATTAACTCAAAAGGGAATCTTTTGAGTTAATGAATTTCAACCGTCTGATTTTAAACGGAGCCAATCCGGTTCGTGTCTATAACATATGGGCTCTTTAATATTAGTGCAGATCTAGTTTGCACGAATTTTGAAACAGATCGGACAGTCGAGATTCATTAACTCAAAAGATTCTCTTTTGAGTTAATGCAGAGGATATGAATTCATTGATTTGGTCATATTCACTGAATTGACCCGGTCAGTTGACTTGGAATCACTCGTCATTCGTCAAACAAAGAGTAACGAACAAGGAATTGATTAGGTATTTAGGTCATAATAAGGAATTAATTAGGTCCTCAACGAATAACTTGTACGCTGTTAAAAATGTGTAAATGTCAATCTTTTCTATTTGGTGTCTTTGGCTTTAAAAATATGTATACATTGGGAAAACACCTTATTTTTCCTTATTTTTTTTTTTTTATTGTATCAAGCGTTTTCTTTATAGTCGATCTATAATAAGATACATGATGATCTTTTCATTCTGGATCAGAAATGGATTGTAGGGTGGTAAATCATATCCGTATACATTTTATTTTTTCAAGTACATATACAAATTAGATATTAAATAAATATGGATACAAATTGAATATTAAATTGATACAAAATACACATAATAATAACTCGAATATCTAATTTAAATATTGTTACAAAATGAACTTATTATTCAATAAATTAATTTTTTTATTACAAATAAAAATAACATAAAATACATATATTATTTGGATATTCGATAATTATGATGAACAGAGTTATTTTCTCATGTTGAACTTATTACGTCATTACAAAATATATCTTGTTAAAAAGAAATTAATCACCTACATAATTATATTTTTAAATTAAACGTTACCTAAAAAAATATTCCTATCCAAACATATATGATTCTAAAATAAATGGATTAAAAATTACGGATATGAATAATTATCCGTATTTGTATCCGTATCAACACAAATGGATATCCAACAGAAAAATTGAATATGAATAATTGGATGCAGAATATTAGATGTATCCGTACCCATATCCGCACAAACAGACATCCGAAAATTTTCAAAAATACAAATAGTCAAATACAGATAATCATTTGTATTCTTATTTGTATTCGTATTCACATAAATCATATTCATATCTGCAAACCATCCTTGTCCAAATTCACAAAAATCCAAATACATATTTGAATACAGACATATAAAAGCTGATTTGTTTGTACCCTAAGAGGGGAATGGACTCCGCTGCTTTTCTGAGAGAAAAGGAGGACCCTCCTCTTCCAAATCCAACGATTCAAAATTCATTGAGATTTGTGCATGAAAATGTTTCTTTATCGAAATACGTGAATGGAAATTTTGAATTGTTGGATTCGTAAGAGGTCCTCCTTTTCTCTCATAAAAGCAGTGGAGTCGGATCCCCTAAGAGGAGGAGAAAGAGTGCTAAATGGCAATTGTCATTTTGCTATTTTTAGGTCTACCAAATTATGTAATTACGTATCCCCCTTCAGATTCGATAATAGCTTATTTATCATTATTAATTCTAGTAACTCATATTTTTACTCAATATAATTTAAATTTATATTAAATATAATGAAAATTCAAATTAAATATCCCTCTTATTGATGAAATCAAATTTCCTATCAGCATGATAAATCCGTTTTAATCTGAACGGTCATAGTTAAAGTATGAATTTTATCTTTATAAAATTTAAATATTTTTTATATTTTAATTATTATCGTTCAAATCAAAACAAACTTGAAATGAATAGACGGATAGAGCAGAGATCTAGCAACTCATATTTTTACTCAATATATTTTAAATTTATATTAAATATAATGAAAACTCAAATTAAATATCTCTCTTATTGATGGAATCAAATTTCCTGTCAACATGATACATCCGTTCATCCATTTCATACTCGTTTTAATCTGAATGATCATAAGTTAAAGTATGAATTTTATCTTTTTAAAATTTGAATATTTTTTATATTTTAATTATTATCGTTCAGATCAAAACGGATAGAAGGATGCCATTAATGAAATGGACTCTGTTGCTTTTTCAATTCCAACAATTCAAATTCATTAAAATTTGTGCATGAAAAAGTTTTTTTTTATCAAGATACGCGAATGAAAAAATTTTGAATAGTTGGAATCGAAAACGCAGGACCTGTTTTTCTTATTAAAAAAGCAGCAAGATCCGCCGTTAACAGCCCCATCGCCCGAGATGAATCGTACTCTCTTGATTAATGGGGTCCGATAACCGCGTCGTTGGAAGTAATGACTTCTTCAAGTGTGACTGAGTCTCCTTCTAGATTGTTTCCTCAAACCCCTCCCCAGATTTCTAATCTCTCTATAAATTTGAGACAATTCTCTTGTCTGTTCTCACTCATCAAATTGATTCACCGAATACACAACCTCGAACCAACACTCACCCATCCCAAGTCTCTGCCCCTTCCAGAAATCCAAGATAACTTGTCAAAATCAAGAAAAGAACAAAAGAAGATGACTAAGGTTTGTTTTGCCTCAGAACTTATTTTTTTCTTAAAAAAATACAATAAAATCTACCGGTGGGTGAACAGCTGGCAGATGAACACTCAGATATTCAGATGTGATTATGTTGTCAATCGCACTTTTGTTGGGATCGCTTTTTAATAGTGCCAACTGTTTAATTTATTGCAGCAAAAGTTTATTGTGAAGCTGTCACTTGGTGATGCAAAGAAGCGCACAAAGGCACTTAAAACTGCTGTTACCATGGATGGTAATTTTCCTTCATTATTGTTTATTACGCTCTTTAATATTCCTTCTGTTGCTTTGGCCTTACATCTGTTTATATAATATAAGTTATAGGCCTTTATTTGTGATTTCAAATAATTTTCTAATTTTGCAACCCTAAGACCTAACGTTCCTAAACTTCAAACAGTACTGTGAAGTACTTATATTATGTAAAATTAATTGCTATTATGGTTAGATCCTGAATGATAAAAAAGGAGGAATTAATTCAACTCCTGGTTCTCGTTATAACTTAAACCAGTACGCTTTCTCTGCCTGAGTATGACTTGTAACTCAAGCTTTTTTTCCCATTCTTTTGTTTAGGTGTTGTCTCTGCCGCATTGGATGGCGATAACTAGTAGTAATCGGCGATGGAACGGATTCTATAACCATGACAACTTTGTTGAGAAAAAAATTGGGTTATGCTGATCTGATCAGTGTAGCCTCAGCAGAGGAGAAAAAGAAGAAAAGAAAGAAAACAACCAGATCGTGCACCCACACGTTTATCCATACCAGTACATGTATTCATATCCCTACACATACCAAGAGAGTTTTTATGACCACCACAAATTTTACAGTGTACTGTAAATAGTAATAATGTGATTCGATTAGTAACTGTATTGCAAGTAAATTGATTCGAAGTAGCAGTATACTGGTTAGTCTGTACTCTTTTCGTTTGTTTTATTATCTATGCAATTTTGGGAAACCATGGTTAAGAGACTTTAATTTTTTTTCAATGGCACGACAGAGAGTTTGTAAAGAAAAAGTTATTTGATCAATGGAAAATGTCCACAGATGCTATCTTCATTTACTTATTTTGAAATAAAAAAAAAGAATTATATGATGAATTTGTAACATGTCATGTAATGCAACAACAAGCCCTCAACAGTTTTCTTTCAAAAAGAAAGCCCTATAAACAGTCAAGGGGTTATCTATATAAATGTCACAACAATTATTATCATTTCATAAAGGACGTAAGAGTGTAGAGTAGAGACAAAGATAGAGATAGCGAATTGTAAATGAATTTGTCTTATTATTAATTAACTCAGAGTTACAGATCATGTATAAATAGACAATAGCTTACTGTAACTAACTACACTCACTAATTGACTTAATTACAAATATGTCCTATAACTAGTCTTTAATTGCTGCTGGATTGTTTTTTTTTTTTTCTTTTGAAAACTTCGTAGTGGCTACCTGCTACTGGATTGTTGAAATCAAAATTAAAATTAATAAAAAATCATAATTAAAAAAAATCAAAATTAGCAAACCAACATAATTAATTTGGTTTTTACAAAAATCATAAGAACCGAGATGTCAATTCTGTCCTCATTTTTTTTTTCCCCTGAGACAGAATTGACATTTCGGTCCCCCCCTTTTCACACTTTTTCCGCAAAAAAGACTATGGCCTTTGGTGTAAACCCTTGGGACCGAGATCCCAATTTGATCCAGGGTATTTTCAATGGGGACCGAATTGGGATTTCAGTCCTGACCCCTTTTTTTTCCGAATTTTATTTTATTTGAATTTATGAACAGAGATGAATTTATGAATTTTATTTGTACCAAGTTAAAAAATTCGGTCAAGTTACATGAATTTGAAATTATGTTAATTATGCTGATTTACACTAAATTACTTGAAATTATGTTAATTTTTTTTAGGAGACAAATAGGTAATATGCTGAAATATAACACTAAAAAATCGATTTTTTTTTAAAATATTTGTTAGATTACTTTTTTGACATATAATTAGCATAGTTATACTAAAATACGCTAAATAACTTGAAATTATGTTAATTTATGCTGAATTACACTAAATTACTTGAAATTACAATAATTATGCAAAATTATGATAAAATACGGTAAATTACGCTAAATTACGTATGAATAGGGATGATATCTTCACTTAGAAGGCGAAAACGACGACGAAACTTCAAACGGCCATAAAATGGCGCTCGAGTGTCCGATTTCAGCAAATGACCACTTTTCGGAAAGCTTGCGAAAATACGCATGCATTAGTGCCCTTGATGCCGAATTTTGAAATTCAGAATCATCAAAAAATAAAGGGAAGAGTCTCAAAACTTTAGTTGAAGTTTCACATTAAGATTTTCATTTCTATTGTTCAATCTACGTAGCTCAGTAAATTAGTTATATAATGAACTTGTAGAATATCAATTTTTATTATTTTTGGAATTTTTTTACTATTTTTTATGATTTATAAAAATGACACAAAATAGGCCCATTCATACGTAATTTAGCGTAATTTAGCGTATTTTAGCATAATTGTACATAATTATTGTAATTTCAAGTAATTTAGTGTAAATCAGCATAAATTAACATAATTTGAAGTAATTTTGCGTATTTTAGTATAAATATGCTATCAAAAAAGTAATTTGACAAAGGAAAAAAAAATCCGATTTTTTAGTGTTATATTTCATCATTTTAGCTATTTGTCTCTAAAAAAAAAATGGGGACCGAAATGACAATTCGGTCCCAGCCCATTTCGATTTTCTGTGGCGGCTCTGCAAAAAAAGTGTGAAAAGGGAGGGACCGAAATGCCAATTCGGTCTCAGGGGAAAAAAAAAATGGGGACTGAATTGGAATCTCGGTTCTTATGATTTTTGTAAAAACCAAACTAATCATGTTGGTTTGCTAATTTTGATTTTTTTAATTATGGTTTTTAAAAAAATTTCTGGATTGTTGGTGCTCTGATATTTCAATTACTCCCATTTTTGTTTGAGAGCATCTACATTCCTGGTATTATTAGAGTTTCTAATATAATGTGGCAGTTTCTAATTCAATTTCAGGGATGTGGGAGAGTTTCTAATTTAAAAATTATGCATGAAAATTTCTTATTAAGAAAATATTTATAAACTCTATGTTGGCCAAATAATTGGTTCAAATTATTTGTCTTTTTTAATTTATTGCTGACGTGGCTTAATAGAAACTCTAAAATTAATTTCAGAGATGTAGAGTTTAAAAACTTTTGAGACCTTAATTTCTAAAAGGTAATTAACAGTTATTTAGAAACTCATTTGAGTTACTAGGATGTAGATGCTCTGAGGTCAAATTCGGCTATTCTTTTTGCAGTAAATGCAAAACTAGGCCTTGAACTTCTTTTGTAACAATTAGACATGAGATTATTGTTGACGTATGAAGCCGAAATTAATTATGGGCTTCGACCCATGTTGCTACTTAGGGAAATGAATTCCGAATGGAATTAAAGGAAAGAGAGAGACAGAGGGTTAAGCCTAAGGTACGTGTTTGGCAATGATGCTTTAGCTTCCTTAGACAGATTTTAGTCTCCTAAGCTGCTTAACCTGGCCGAACAGCTAGTTGAACAGCTGTGCTTTAGGTAGGCTTAGTGCACATTTCTTAACCTTCTTTAGAGTAAATTCTTAAGCTGATAAAAATCCAAACTTACAGCACAGTGCCTCCTTAGAGCTCCTCGTTAGCACCTTTATACACTCTAAGCTTCATTACTCTAAGCCTTTGTCAGCCGAACAACTCCTCCTTAGCACAGCTTAAACTCTTAAGGCTCATTGCTCTAAGCCTCATTGCCAAACATGGCCAAGATGAATAAAAGTGTTTTTTTTTTTTTTAGAATTTTCTAGGGTTTGCTCTTTTGTAACAATCTACCGTATACACTTGATAATCTCATAGATTAGTGTATGAGATTGTAAGAGAGTGTGAGAGAGAGTGTTATTGGCTTGATTATCTTCTTGTATTTGTAAAGACTTCTTGATATGATGAATTTGCGCTAGGGTGCTAATTGAACAGGGTTGTCCGTGGACGAGCGGGCCGGACAAGTTCTAAACAAAGTTCGGACGGGTTGTAATACGAACGGGTCTAAAGTTCAGTTCACGTTCAAAGAGTCTGAAGCTGAAATTGGAAGTTCTACCGAACTAGGTAGTAAGAATATGGAATTGATTAGGTCCTATTCACTCAACTGACCTGGTCCGTTAACTTGATCACTCGTCATTTATCAAAGAGTGACGAAATGGACGCCTTTATCGTAATAAGGAATTGATTAGGTGTAAATGTCAATCTTTGTCTATTAATTTGGTGTCTTTGGCTTTACATTGGAAAAACACTTTATTTTTATTTTATTTTTTAAAATTGCATCAAGTGTTATCTTTACAGTCGATCTAAAATAAATTAAATGATCTCTGCACCGTGGACCGGTGTAATTGATCAATTGATTCAATTCTGAGGCAAACTGTCATAACACGTGCGAATACTGTCATAAGCTCTTGCGTTGAAGGCAATTGGGACTCATGCCCGACCATGACCAACACGTACGGTTGGAGATCCACTAGTGTAGCGGAGCCACACTCAGACAGGACAAACAACAGCTTATTCCTAGATTTTGAAAAACAATTACTAGACTCGCATATAATAAATAGGTTTGAATATAAGTTTTGCCTTCTTGACTGAGCCTCAGTCCTTAATGAAATTGCTGCGAAATTGGCTGAGTTTTCATTTTCGATAATAAAACAAAAGATGGAGGGAAAGAAGGGTCTCATAATGGAAATATAATACATCTATTATTATTTTTCAAAGGAATGAACGAAATTCTTTTACAAAGGAACATACCGAACTTTAATATAAAATATATAATTATTTTTTGAGGTTCAATTGTTAAAAAATGATCCGAACTTCAAAGGAAGGATAACTATGCTATGCTTCAAAGTAAATTTTAACATTTGAATGTTTGACATTAATTTTTATCTTAATTTAATTTTGCAAAAAAAAAAAAAAAAAAAAAAATCAAATTTCTGATTTGATTAAACTGATTCCTACTAATTCCTACCGATTCTCCCGATTCCGCTACCGATGAAAATTAATAATATTTTAATAGAAATAATAAAGAATTAAATATTTTTTTACCTACCTACATATGATAACATTTTTTACTACACTTGTAGAAGTAAGACTGAGATGACATTTAGTGGACATAAGGGTATAATCTCACCATGTAACAAGTAGATGTGTGTAGGAGAAGTGTAAAAGTTAGGAGAGGATGAAAGAGGTGTATCCTGATAATAGAAAGGCATGGTGGACGAGACAGAAGAGGGAGTGAAAGAGGCATTAGGAGAATTCAGATCCAATACTGAGTACAATGAGATCTGAGTTGTCAATTTTAATACAGCACAAATCTCAAAACAGGACCTCAATATCTAAACAGGTATTGTATTACTTTTGATCCGATTGAGCATATTGTACTCAGTCCGGTAGGGATGCAGACCCGAATTATGAGGGACATAAGAGGAGGTAGATCGGATACTATAAGGTTACACAAATTTTAAGTTTGGATTCTGACTATCCGATTCAGATCCGAACCAATCGGTCAAGGTGGAATGTACGATACTCATTAATATTCTTGTAAAAGCTGATCGATCGGAAGGTCCAGACCTAAACTCAAAATTTATGTTATCTTAGATGATACGAATTTGAAGAAGAGAGGGATTCAAATCCAGTACAATATCCTACAGTGTAGAAGTAAGATCTGCACCGTCCGTTTTAAATTGGCACAAATTTAAAGCAGGACTCTAAATTCAAACTTGACACAAATCTTAAAGCTGAAAGTTATTTTGCATGGTAGGATACTGCAGAGATCATACAAACATTTTTGGCAGTTTCTATTTTAGATAATTACAGATCTATTGTGATCAGAAGTTCAGAACCCACAAATTTTCTCTAAGCACCGTAGAGAATCTAAACTCTATCATATCGTCTCAATTATTAAAAAAAACAAAAAAAGCAATAAAAAAGCAAAAAAGAGTACACATAAGCTTGTATTTTGTTTTTATTCAAACATAAGCTTGTATTAAGATATGACCTCGAACTGTTTGTTTTACTAGGTAATCTGATTTTCTCATGCGTAGGATCCCACACACCCTGTTGTAATCACCTGACTAATGAACCCCAACAGACAGATCGAGAATCCAGAGAAAAACCCACCCGCCACACTGATTACTGTACAGGATGAATCGTACTCTCTTAATTAATGGGGTCCGATTAACGCGTCTATGGAAGCAACGACTTCTAAGAGTCTCCTTCCAGCTTGCTTCCTCAGATCATCCCCAGCCTTCTAATCTCTCTATAAATCTGAGATAATTCTCGCGTATCCTCTCACTGTCACATTGACTCACCGAAGACACAGCCTCAAACCAACACTCACTCATTCTAAGTCTCTGCCCCTTCCAGAAATCCAAGATAACTTCTCAAAACCAAGAAAAAAACAAAGGGAGATGACTAAGGTTTGTTATACCTCATATCTCTTCTGTGTGTGTGTTTGTATTTTTTATTAAAATAATACAATGGCAAATCTACCGGTATGGTCCGCAGGCAGATGACCGATCAGATGTGAATATTGTGCTGTTAATCTCAACTTTTTTGGGGTCGAAATTAATAGTGCTAACTGTTAAGAAGTGAAAGTGTAATTAATGCAGTTTTTTTTTTAAATTTATTGCAGCAAAAATTTATAGTGAAGCTGTCACTTGATGATGCAAAGAAGCGCACAAAAGCACTCAAAACAGCTGTTACCATGAATGGTAATTCTCCTTCAATTATTGTTTATTCTTCTCTTTAATGCCCTTTCTGTACTGTGCCCTGCTCTCATGATTGGAGTCTGATGGGAAAAAAAGGAGGAATTCAACTCCTGATTCTTCATATCAGTCCTCTTTCTCCTCTTGATTATGACTAGTAACTCAGTTTTTTTTTTCCCATTCTTTGTTTTGTATAGGCATTGTCTCTGTCACACTGGATGACGATAAGCTAGTAGTAATCGGTGATGGAACAGATTCCGTATGCTTGACAACTCTCTTGAGAAAAAAATTGGGTTATGCTGATCTTATCAGTGTAGGCTCAGCAGAGGAGACAAAAGAAGAAAAGAAAAACGATAAGAAAGAAAACAAGGACGAGAACCAGATCGTGTACGCACTCGGTTATCCATACCACTACACATATTCATATCCCTACACATACTAAGATGACATTTATGACCACCACAAATTTTAGAGTGTATTGTGTATTGGTAGTCTTGTACTCTTTTCTTTTTCTTTTTCTTTTTCTTTTTTGTCTATGCAATTTTGGGAAATCACGGTTAAGAGACCCTTTTTTTTTTTTTCAATGGCATGATGAAGAGACTTGTAAAGCAAAAGTTATTGACTTATGGAATACAAATAAAGATATCAATATATCACCTATCTTGATCAATGACATATTGCAAGTTCCTGTGGCTTATTCTGGAAAAACGATTATATGACGAAACCTCTAAACTCATTTCAGATTTTGATCCAAACCTTAGTGCATAGAGTATCCATATTCAGATGCAAAACAAACTGGTATATTTTACATGCAGTTTACAGTTATTTACTGTAAGAAGACTGACTGTCTTAAGAAAAGTACAGGCCCTAGGATTTATCTATCAAAACCCAAGAGAAATGCAAAATCCTGCAATTCTCACTGATATGAAATGAAGAAAATTATATCTGTATAATATTTTTGGAGTATTTTTGTATAATATTTTTGAAGTATTTTTGGAGCATACAATTATACCAGGATTAATGAAACTAATATGGTATTAATGCAAATGATTTACTAGTAAAAATTATATGTTGTTGTATGCTCTTTTGTTAATCAGGAAATGAGTATCTTACATTGAAGGCAGTTGGGACACAATCTCTCGGTCCGCCAGGATGTCGCGGGTTGCCAGGTTGAACTTGCAGGTCACCAATTTCTCGGCCAAATCTCCACTTCATTCTGCAGCTAAGTCCCTGATGGCTGGCGGTCCGCCACAGAGTTCCCGTGGCCCACCAGCTTACCATTTGGCTTGTTTTCTTGATATTTATGCATAAAAACATGTTTTCGGCAGTAACTTGATCTTTGGAACACAATTTAATGTAAACAAAAAAAATATAAAACTAAATAGGGATAAATATTCGGAATTTAGTACCATTTTACACTAAAAGCTTAGCCAAATATATGTATGTTTTCGGCCTATCATCATGCAATAGATTATCTTGTGCAGCTTGCCATGTCTTGATTTGTCATGATATACACTTTGAGTTTCTTTGACCTTTGGACGCGACTTGTTACGCCAACTTGTCATGATATGAATTGTTGACTTGTTTTGACCTTTAGTCGTAACTATTAAACCTGCATATATCTCAAACAGAGAAACTGTAAAATTTAATTATTATATGTTTTGTAAATTAGTCAAACAACACACAATGTTACTTACAACAACACCCCAAGTGGCCCCTAACCGGAACCACAGCCGACTTAGTAAGAGGCAAGTCCCGGATTCTTGTATGGGCTATCTCCTCGGTGCACCTTGTCTCGGAAATAAAGGCCACAACAACCCTTGTAGAGTGAAGATATCTATTTAACATGGATATTGTAGAGCCTCCGCTGCCCTGACAATTTCACGAGAATAGACTCATATAGATGTTGCCGGCAAATTTCAGCCCGTCGGCCTCGGCCTTTTGACTTGCCCTCCCTCTAGAGGAGGCTAGAAAGAGTCTGAAACTGAAATTGGAAGTTCTACCGAACTGGGTAGTAAGAATATGGAATTGATTAGGTCCTATTCACTCAACTAACCTAGCTAGTCCGTTGACTTGGATCACTCGTCATTCGCCAAAGAGTGACGAAATGGACGCCTTTATCGTAATAAGGAATTTATTAGGTGTAAATGTCAATCTTTGTCTATTAATTTGGTGTCTTTGGTTTTACATTGGAAAAACACTTTTTTTTTATTTTTTTATTTTTAAATTGCATCAAGTGTTATCTTTACAGTCGATCTAAAATAAGATAAATGATCTCTGCATCGTGGACCGGTGTAATTGATCAATTGATTCAATTCTGAGGCAAACTGTCATAACACGTGCGAATACTGTCATAAGCTCTTGCGTTGAAGGCAATTGGGACTCATGCCCGACCATGACCAACACGTACGGTTGGAGATCCACTAGTGCTATGTTTCTTTCATCCTGAAAGATGAGAAGCAAGCTGTAGCGGAGCCACACTCAGACAGGACAAACAACAGCTTATTCTTAGATTTTGAAAAACAATTACTAGACTCGCATATAATAAATAGGTTTGAATATATGTTTCGCCTACTCCTCACTGAGCCTCAGTCCTTGATGAAATTGCTGCGAAATTGGCTGAGTTTTCATTTTCAATAATAGAACAAAAGATGGAGGGAAAGAAGGGTCTCATAATGGAAATATAATAACCTATTATTATTTTTCAAAGGAATGAACAAAATTCTTTTACAAATAAACATACGAACTTTGATATAAAATATAAAATTATTTTTTGAGGTTCAATTGTTAAAAAATGATCCGAACTTCAAAGGAAGGATAACTATGCTTTGCTTCAAAGTAAATTTTAACATTTGAATGTTTGACATTAATTTTTTTATCTTAATTTAATTTTGCAAAAAAAATAAAAATAAAAATAAAAATTTCCGATTTGATTAAACTGATTCCTACTAATTCCTACCGATTCTGACCGATCCGCTACCGATGAAAATTAATAATATTTTAATAGAAATAATAAAGAATTAAATAATTTTTTTGCCTACCTATATATGATAACATTTTTTACTACACTTGTAGAAGTAAGACTGAGATGACATTTGGTGGACATAAGGGTATAATCTCACCATGTAACAAGTAGATGTGTGTAGGAGAAGTGTAAAAGTTAGGAGAAGATGAAAGAGGTGTTTCCCGATAATAGAGAGGTATGGTGGACGAGACAGAAGAGGGAGTGAAAGAGGCATTAGGAGAATTCAGATCCAATACTGAGTACAATGAGATTGGAGTTGTCACTTTTAAACAAGTATCTAAACAGGTATTGTATTACTTTTGATCCGATTGAGAATATTGTACTCAGTCAGGTAGGGATGCAGACCCGAATTATGAGGGACATAAGAAGAGGTAGATCGGATACTATAAGGTTACACAAATTTTAAGTTTGGATTCGGACTATCCGATTCAGATCCGAACAAATTGGTCAAGGTGGAATGTACGATACCCATTAATATTCTTGTAAAAGTTGATCGATCGGACGGTCCAGATTTAAACTCAAAATTTATCTTAGATGATACGAATTTGGAGAAGAGAGGGATTCAAATCCAGTACAATATCCTACAGTGTAGAAGTAAGATCTGCATCATCCGTTTTAAATTGGCACATATTTAAAGCAGGACTCTAAATTCAAACTTGACACAAATCTTAAAGCTAAAAGTTATTTTGCATGGTAGGATACTGCAGAGATCATACAAACATTTTTGGCAGTTTCTATTTTAGATAATTACAGATCTATTGTGATCAGAAGTTCAGAACCCACAAATTTTCTCTAAGCACCGTAGATAATCTAAACTCATATCGTCTCTATTATTAAAAAAAACAAAAAAAACAATAAAAAAACAAAAAAAATACACATAAGCTTGTATTTTGTTTTTATTCAAACATAAGCTTGTATTAAGATATGACCTCGAACTGTTTGTTTTACTAGGTAATCTGATTTTCTCATGCGTAGGATCCCACACACCCTGTAGTAATCACCTGACTAATGAACCCCAACAGAAAGATCGAGAATCCAGAGAAAAACCCACCCGCCACACTGATTACTGTACAGGATGAATCGTACTCTCTTAATTAATGGGGTCCGATTAACGCGTCTATGGAAGCAACGACTTCTAAGAGTCTCCTTCCAGCTTGCTTCCTCAGATCATCCCCAGCCTTCTAATCTCTCTATAAATCTGAGATAATTCTCGCGTATCCTCTCATTGTCACATTGACTCACCGAAGACACAGCCTCAAACCAACACTCACTCATTCTAAGTCTCTGCCCCTTCCAGAAATCCAAGATAACTTCTCAAAACCAAGAAAAAAACAAAGGGAGATGACTAAGGTTTGTTATACCTCATATCTCTTCTGTGTGTGTGTTTGTATTTTTTATTAAAATAATACAATGGCAAATCTACCGGTATGGTCAGCAGGCAGATGACCGATCAGATGTGAATATTGTGTTGTTAATCTCAACTTTTTTGGGGTCGAAATTAATAGTGCTAACTGTTAAGAAGTGAAAGTGTAATTAATAAAGTTTTTTTTTTAAATTTATTGCAGCAAAAATTTGTAGTGAAGCTGTCAATTGATGATGCAAAGAAGCGCACAAAAGCACTCAAAACAGCTGTTACCATGAATGGTAAATCTCCTTCAATTATTGTTTATTCTTCTCTTTTAATACCCTTTCTATACTGTGCCCTGCTCTCATGGTCGGAGTCTGATGGGAAAAAAAGGAGGAATTCAACTCCTGATTCTTCATATCAGTCCTCTTTCTCCGCTTGATTATGACTAGTAACTCAGTTTTTTTTTTTCCCATTCTTTCTTTTGTTTAGGCATTGTCTCTGTCACACTGGATGACGATAAGCTAGTAGTAATCGGTGATGGAACAGATTCTGTATGCTTGACAACTCTCTTGAGAAAAAAATTGGGTTATGCTGATCTTATCAGTGTAGGCTCAGCAGAGGAGAAAAAAGAAGAAAAGAAAAACGATAAGAAAGAAAACAAGCCGCAAGACGAGAACCAGATCGTGTACCCACTCGTTTATCCATACTACTACGCATATCCATGTCCCTACACATACTAAGATGGCATTTATGACCACCACCAGGGGCGGATCCAGCATAGAGCAGGGTAGGGCAACTGCCCTACCCTGGAATTTCAAAATTAGTTTCCAAGTACTAGGTTTTCGGATCTTGCCCCACTCTGGAAGAAACAAATGCCCTACCCTGAAAGAAACAAATGCCTTCTTCTCTTTCTCCTTTGTAAATTTTTGTATGTCATGTTTAGATTTGAAAAAAAAAAAATTGGCATGTTGATTGTTTTTTATTTAGTACCCGATTAGATAGTAGGTTTAAATCCGATTAGATATTGGACCCGCATAAATATTATCTTGCCCTACCCTGACGGAAATCCTAGATCCGCCCCTGACCACCACAAATTTTACAGTGTATAGTGTATTGGTAGTCTTGTACTCGTTTCTTTTTCTTTTTTGTCTATGCAATTTTTGGGAAATCATGGTTAAGAGACCCTTTTTTTTTTTTTTTCAATGGCATGATGAAGAGACTTGTAAAGCAAAAGTTATTGACTAATGGAATACAAATAAAGATATCAATATATCACCTATCTTGATCAATGACATTTGCAAGTTCCTGTGGCTTATTCTGGAAAAACGATTATATGGCGAATATGTAACATGTCATTTAATGCAACTACAATCCCTAGTCCGAATTTTTTATTAATATCCAAAAATTAAATAAAATTACCAAAAATGACCATGTCAGAACTGAAATTCGAAAAATACCCCATTCCGGAAATTTTTTTCCGACACTAACCCCTCTAACTTCGGAAATTTTTTTTCCGAAAATTCAATTCAAAAACCGGAAAAATTTTTATCCGGATTCTAAGTCCGGAAAATTTTTTTTCCGAAATTAGGCCCAAATTTTCGGAATTTGTTTTCCGAACTAAGTTTCCGGAAAATTTTATCCGGTTTCAGATTGAATTTTCGGAAAAATTTTTTCCGGTTTTGTACCGAATTCGATTATAAAGACCGCTGAGCTCGCTTTCAATTTCACTCGCCGCTCTCTCGCTCTCTCCGTAAGTTATTTTAATTATTAAATTTGTAATTATTTATTTGTTTAATTATTTAAAATATTTAAATTAATTAAAATAATTTTAAAAATTTCAGAATAGTGTAGAATAATTTAGAAATTATCAAAATAGTCTAGAAATATTTTAAAATGATTTCGAATTGTTTTAGGAACCTCTTTCATTTTTGGATCTCTTCCGGAGCTCTGACTGTCTGATTGATCCGATTTTCGATTCAGGTTATTTTTTATTTTTATTTTAATTTATATTATAATTAATTAGTTCATTTCAAATATTTTTTTTATTTTTGGAATATTGTCCAAATAATTTTGAATTTTTTAGAATATTCCAAAATGGTTTTAGAATAATTTATAAAATTTTCAAATTTTTTTAGAATATTGCTAAATTAATTTAAAAAATTCAAAATGGTGTAGATAATTTAGAAATTATCAAAATGGTATAGAAAATTTTGAAAATATTAAATGATTTAGAATTGTTTCAGGAACCTCTTTCATTTTTGGATCCCTTCTGGAGCTATGACTGCTGATTGATCCGATCTTCGATTCAGGTTGATTTGTTTTTTTAAATTTATATTATAATTAATTAGTTCATTCCAAATATTTTTTTATTTTTTGGAATATTGTCCAAATAATTTAGAATTTTTTATTCATATTCCAAAATGGTTTAGAATAATATATAAAATTCCAAAAAATTTAGAATTTTTTTCTATTAATTTAAAAAATTCCAAAATGATGTAGAATAATTTACGAATATTAGAAATGGTATTGATAATTTAGAAATTATGAAATGGTTATGAAATAATTTTTAGAGGTCCGGACAATTTGTAATTACTTATATGTTGTTCTTTTTTAAATTGCCAGAACAATCGAACTGAAAATGACAACTATTTATGTGAAGATTTTTAATGGAGGAGAAAATCAAATACAATAATGACGGGGTCTTTTACAGTACCCGAGCTAAATACTCATTACCCGCTAACCGTCAACCACAGCTTTGATTATCTTCGGAATGAGATATATAAATTTGTTGGGTATAATGCTAGTCAAGCAATCTGGAAATCCAAGCCAGGTTTAATATGTCTACCGATGGGGGACGTGACCATCAATTAGTACCGGTAATGGACCACAATCGTTCGAAATGGTTTTAGAAATTGTGTCGTCTTTTGCACAAAGGTTACCGGTTCTGGAGTTGTATGTAGAATTGGAACCGAACCATACCAGACAGATTCCTGAACCCTCGATCCCGACCCAGTACCAGTCAGAATCATGTGGATCCCAACCCAATACCAGTTAGATCCCGCCTTAGTACCGGTCGGCACTCTATGGATGTACAGAGACCCCGACTCAGTATCGGTAGCAACTCTGTGGATCTACCAGGTAGACCTCTAACCCAGTACCCGGTCGGAACTCTGTGGATCTACCAAGCACATCACGACCCAGTACCAGTCGGGCCCGTAGACAGCTACGTGATTATTCGCATGCCCCCTGTTGATGCAATTGATTCTGACAGTTTGGAGAGTGGAGATGAGAGGCTCCAGGTGAGTCATCGGGTTCCTGACGATGATATTGAACCGCTCAGCCAGCCACAATCACGTTCCCGTGAAGCACAGTACCCGATAACTGGTCGGGAAAATATGACACATCCGGTTGATAGTTTCAATGACATACTCCGGTTTTAGGCCTGCGGATGTCGATTTTTTTCGGCAGGTCAAACAAAACATTCGATAATCCATTGGCTAGGGGTGTAGTATATCAGTCGAAAACAGCTCTAAGGATAGCAATCAATGAGTTCCATCTCGATAATAATTGTGAGTGCAAGGTTCTTAGAAGCGAAACCTAGACGTTACGAGGGGGTGTGCCAGAGATAAGTTTGTGTAAATTTAAGGTATGCGCGAAGCAGAACGGTCTTTCAGAATCTTGGATTATTACCAAACAAGCACTTCCTCATACGTGCACAGTATCGGCAACACGTACTGATCACTGTCAGCTTACGGCAGAGATGGTTGCCCTTGCGATTGATAAGACCATTAGAAGGGATGTGTGCTCTTCTATAAATCATATCCGAGATCTCGTCATGCAGAGATATGATAAGGTAACTCCCAAGTACAACAAATTATGGAGAGGCCGTGAGCTTGCTATTGCAAATCTGTTTGGGAGTTGGGAGAGCTCGTACAACCTGCTTATTCCACTATTGGAAGCCATCCAAAGAAACAATCCAGGAACTAAGTATTGTGTGACCTCGACCCCGACTGACAAAGAAACCGAGAGGACATTTTCCATAGAGCGGCATGGGCATTTGGAGCGTGTATTGCAGCGATACCGTTCCTGAGACCAGTGATTAGTATCGATGCATGTTTCATGTCGGGACGGTACCAAGGTAGGCTGCTAATGGCATGTATGTACGATGCCGAAAACCAATTGCTTCCATTGGCTTTGCAATTGTGGAGAAAGAAAGCGCTGACAACTGGGGTTTTTTTATGAGATGGTTGAGGTTGGAAGTAATTGGAGATAATCGTTTTTTTTTGTCATATCGGATAGACATTTGGGAATTAAAGCGTTTTTCAGGATCCGCTTCTCGGCTGGGATGAGTCCACCGATCAATGTGTACATCGGTATTGTTCTCAGCATGTTTGCCGAAAACCTATTCAAGCACGTGGGGCGTAAGAGAGAGGTTAGCGACAGGTTCATAGCTGGAGTGAACAAATGCAAACCTAGGAGGTTGCAGAGAGATGATACAAGACTTTGAAATTGGTTGTCCGGAGGCTGTCGACTACCTTAACAAGGTGGTAAGAGGAACCCTAATGATGAAGACGAGCTTCCACGTCCAGAGAAGTTGTATCAACATTGGACGGCGGTCACCGAGGGGGGATAATGACAACAAATGGATCAGAGTCACTGAACGCCGTGTTCAAAATTAGTCGGCGGGGTTACCGGTTGCAGCGGTCGTGGAGGACACGTTCTATAAGTTGAATAAATGGTTTTTTGAACGATGGAACAAAGCTGAAATGAGAATGCAACACGGTCAGTGTGGCCGACAGGGTAAGTAAGTTATTGCAAAAGCGTATTGAAAAAGGAAGGGACATGACTGGTGATTCCTTATCGCAGCGGTCATGGGCTGTTTGAGGTTCTTGTCAAGGGTGAAAAACTTCCATCACGGCGTAATCAGCCGAGACTTGAGTATACCCGGAGGGATTTCGGGTATAGGGTTGTTGTCACGGACAATAACAGGGTTGAATGTGAATGTCGGAAGCCCAATTGACCGGCATACCATGTTCTCATTTCATGGCGGTTGTCCGCGAAATGAGATATGATGTAAATCTATACATCAACCCCTTGTACCGTACGTCAATAGTGGTACAAACATGGGGCGGTCATTGGGGACCGAAAGGCAACCAAAATGAATGGCCTATATACAACAGCCCAAAAATTATACCTGAGAAGAGACTGATCAAAAAAGGAAGGAGAAGGCACGACCGCATACGATGGAAAGGACAGGATGCTGTGGTCGGAGACTCGGACATCAGCCTCATCGTGAGACAATTGATCGGAATAGCAGCAGGTACAATTGATCGGAATGCAGCGAGGTAAATTATAATGCTTGTTTTAATAAATTCCCGATTTAATACATGATCCAATTGCAATGTAGAGGAGGCAGCAAGACAGGCGCAAGAAGTGGCAGAGCACTCAGCAGAAGAAGATACAACCTCCTGGCGCACCATCGGACTGAATTTTAGTCTGCGTCGTAGAAAATAACATGTGTGCGCAGAAGTAGTATGTTGTTCATTCTGTTGTCGAAAATGTAGTTTAATAGTTCTGAATGTTTTCATTCTATGTATTTTTCTTCGTTTTGTCGAAAATGTAGTTTCAGAAGTAGTATGTTATTTCTGAGGCATATTTATTAAGTTCTAGAAGACGGTTGAGATGGCATTGTTAATTTATAGAATTCGGTTTCGATGATCGCGGCATCTCGTGCATCGATGATGATCGCGGCATGCCGTACCCCTGTGCCTTTAATTCATACACAGTTTTTTAACTATAAACTAAATTTGAAATCAGCTTCTAGTAATTTGAATTCATACCTGTCCGGCGTCTGCATGTGCTGGTGGAGTAACCTGATCGAACTGTCCTGGCAAAATATAACTTCTCCATTGAGAGCCATCATACAACCAACCCTGCACTGGATCTGGGCCTCGAATACAGGTGCCGCTGGGAATGGCTCCGTTCCCAGCGGCGCACTCTCGGTGGATGAAATGTCTTCCCAATTAGGTGGGACCCCCGACTCATCCAACATGGCACGCGCACGGTCTCCGTAACCATTATCACTGCAAAGTCGACTACCTAGCCTCATTTTCCCCTTGCCAATTGCACGGAGACCCTTGGTGAAGAATGTTTTTGTGCCATGTGCAACTCTCCAATCCCACGCAATGCTGTACACATGGTCGAAATATAAGAAATGATATTTAATAAGTGTTTTATAAATTCCAGAGTTAGAAATGTTACCATTCGAACAAATGTCGATCCGCTGGGAACGTATATCCTGGACTTCGACCATGCTCGTCTCTATGAACGGAATATTGCGATCCATTCTGAAACACGTGCTGACCAAACATGAAGACAGATGCCATGCCATTCTTCTGGTACCATGTTCGATATATTACAATGTCACTCGGATCCCACGGATGTCCTACCTCGTGCACATGCTGTGCATATTGTGTCGCATGGGTCACATTGTCGGCGGTGCACGTCCGCCCAGTTCGCATTCCTCTTTGAGCCCCATTTCAACCTGTTTACAATATTAGTACAAATAAATAAGTACATAAGTACACAAAAATAAATAAACCACATAATAGTGCGAATATTACTTGTGTAGCTCTTCGTGATCGTCCCTATCCAAGGGAGGGGGCGGTGGCGCAATTTCTTGCCATCTTCCAAATTGTCGCATGCACCGATCAGGATTGTGATGCTCCACAATCCAATAAAAAATAAGAGGACCGCGGTACAAGTAGTACGGCTGAAAAATATAGTTGAAATGTTATACCGAATTATAATTATGATGACATAAATAGGAGGAAAGTATGCGAATTTATTACAATATACCTGGTTCGCCCGAGTTCTTCTCGAAAGATTGTGGTAAACATTGCGCGTACGGCTGCCACTCCACCCATGTTATCCGTCAATAACTGAATCTGATCACGGGGGATACCTGGACCGGTGGGTTTTGAATGCGACGAGCTCTCCCACTCATGTGGGCCTTTCCATAGCTCACCATAAGCCGGGCAAGTATCTTCTGTTTTCCCTGCCCCATGTCGGTTGAGATCTCGGAAATAACGGCCGGTGAACTTGAAATCGGCTCCACGACCAGTGCCTGCAGAAGCATCGTGGGACCATGCATAGAGTGGCAGCTAGGATTACATGCGAGGCATAGATTTCGATATAAATATGCGAAGACCAGCTCCGCCCCAGTTTGTAATTCCTCGGATCGTCTAAATTGTCCACCATGTTGAGATACCACAACGGTATCCCGTCCCCGCTACTGTCGGCAAACATGGTATTCCCTAACATGTCAAGGATAAATGCACGGACATACCTGATCACCAAATCATTAAAATGTGAGCACATTATTGAAATGCAAAATACGAAAGGGTTTTAAATAGAAAAAAATACTAACCATGTCTTTTCTATCTCGCTCGCACCGGTGGGCAGTATTCTGAAGCGCTCACGGAGCGCTTTTTTTGCCAAAAGCATGTCGGACGTTCTCGCATCCTTTCCCATCTTTTTCATGAACCCCTTGATTTCATTATCTTTGATGCCTAGCAACCTCATACAGTCGGGCCATGAATACTCGCCGCGTCTGTAATTCCCGTTACAGGCTCCCCGAATAGGTAAACCCCACAAACAGCTCCACATCCTCCAACGTTACTGTAATTTTTTTTTGCATGTCAGTAAGAAACTAAAAAACAAATTTATTTGAATTAGTAATACCTGTCATCTCTCCGAAAGGAAGATGAAAGGTGGTGCGTCTCCGGACGCCACCGCTCGACAAGTGCATGAATAAGAGCCGCATCGAGGGCGATATCAGGCATTGTCGCGAGCTGATATAAGCCCCATTCGAATTAATACCGGTGCATAGTCCTTGTGAAACTCGCATTTGTGTCGATAGTGTCTCACGTTAAAATTTCTTTGCTCTAAATAGAGAAAAAAATTAATTACAATATAATTTGATTACTAACCGAGTTATGAAAACAAAATAGTAAATGTTTACCTCCTTCGACGCCTGAGATACCCTATGATTGCCGTGAGCTATCCACAACAAGGGGCTAAATGTATGCTTCAGTACTAAGTCTGCCATACTACAAAATTCGAACAATACTCAAATTATCTTGAATTTTTCTAATTATTCTAGACCATTCTGCTATTTTGTAAATAATACTAGACCATTCTGGTATTTTCTAAGTTACTCTGAACTATTTTGGTATTTTCTAAAATATTCAGGGCCATTTTGGAAGGTTCTGACAAATTCTAAATTATTCGGACAATATTCTAAATTATTTAAAATAAACTAATTAATTGTATTATAAATTAAAATTAGAATAAAAAAAGTTAAAAAAAACCTCAATCCGAAGAGCCGAGTGATCAGACAGTCAGAGCTCCGAAAGGGATCCGAGACAAAAAGAGGTTCCTGAAAAAATTCTAAATCATTTCAGACTATTCTGGACTATTCTGGTATTTTCTAAGTTATTCTGGACTATTCTGGTATTTTCTAAACTATTCTGGACTATTCTGGTATTTTTAAACTATTCTGGACTATTCTGGTATTTTTCTAAACTATTCTGGACTATTCTGGTATTTTCTAAACTATTCTGGACTATTCTGTAATTTTCTAAACTATTCTGGACTATTCTGTAATTTTTCAAACTATTCTGGACTATTCTGGTATTTTTTAAACTATTCTGGACTATTCTGGTATTTTCTAACTATTCTGGACTATTCTGGTATTTTATAACTATTCTGGACTCTTCTGGTATTTTTTTAAAACCTATTCTGGGACTATTCTGGTATTTTTAAATCTATCTGGACTATTCTGGTATTTCTGAACTATTCTGGACTATTCTGTAATTTTCTAAAATATTCTGGACTATTCTGGTATTTTTAAACTATTCTGGACTATTCTGGTATTTTTTAAAACTATTCTGGACTATTCTGGTATTTTCTAAACTATTCTGGACTATTCTGGTATTTTCTAAACTATTCTGGACTTATTCTGGTCATTTTTTAAACTATTCTGGACTATTCTGGTATTTTCTAAACTATTTTGGACTATTCTGTAATTTTTTAAATTATTCTGGACTATTCTGATATTTTTAACTATTCTGGACCATTCTATAAATTTAAATTATTCTGGACTATTCTACAAATTTTAACTATTTAAACTAAATAATTAAATAATATAAAAAAAAAAAAAAAAAAAGTTTACCTCGGGCCGGCTGGGGCTGCTGCGCTGGGAGGAGGAGAGGCACCGAAATAGGCTGGGCTGGGTCGGATTTTATAGGGCTTAGTTCGGATAAATTTTCCGAACTTAGAGTTCGGAAATTTTTTTCCGAATTGGAAGCTTAGTTCGGAAATTTTTTTTCCGGAAATAGAGAGCTAAGTTCGGAAAAAAAATTTCCGAAGTTAGAGGCTTAGTTCGGAAAATTTTTTTTCCGGAATGGGTATTTTCGAATTTCAGATCTGACATGGTCATTTTTGGTAATTTTATTTAATTTTTTGGATAATTAATAAAAAATTTGGTCATAATTTTTATTTAATTTTTGGATATTAATAAAAAATGGGGGCGAGATCAGAGATGAATCACACTGCTAATTTTGATTCAAACCTGATAATTACATTTATGACTCACCTCCTAAAGAATTCACTTGAAAATAAAAATAGAAAAAACAGAGCGGGTAACAACCTCATAAGTTTTTTTTTTTTTTTTAAAGAAGAAGAGAAAAACAGAGAGATAAAAAAACTATTAACAGTTAAATTATTTTTTATAATTGATTCAAATGTGAATGCATGTTAAGAATTATTCTTTGATCTAGTGATAAGATAATGCTCTTTATGTAGAATGTTGCATGCTCAAAATCCGACTAGAAAATCTTCGTGGATATTGAATAATTATTTGGCTTGACTCCCAACTCTCTTCTCAAATCTATATGAGATAGGCTAATGTACATCGCGTATTAAAAGTCCCTATTTTAATTCACATCGATATATATTTTGCTATTTTAATGTTCCGAACTATTCATGATCTTCATATTAAATTGTACTTGGAGACCAAATTTTACATTAAAAATATTATTATTTTAAACAAGTACAAAATCATTGTTTTTTATGGTCCAAAATTTTCTGAAAAAAAAAACGATTTATACCTATCTAAAAAAATAGTGCAAAAATTAAAAAATGTAAAATTTGATCTCCAAGCACAATTTAATATGGAGATCATATTAAGCTGTTCAAATTAACTGTTTGGATCTTAAAATCGCAAAATATGAGTTTAAATTAAAATATAAGCTTTAATTTGCAATTTACATAAATTAGCCCATTCTGTCTCACTGTTTTTTTTTTCAAGTTGGCAGAAATATATATAATCGTACTACCATACAAAAAGTCCCATCAAAATCATACCTTCTCGTTGATTGGAAACTTAAAAAAACAAACCTGATTACAAAATTAGGAAAATTCTTCTTGCATGTTCAATTTTAATAGGAATCTCCATTTCCTCATTGAATCTCTTAATTTTCTTCAATTTGGGAGATAATAACAGTGAATCTCCATTTGCATGATCTATAGTTAGACACTAGCTACATTTATCATTTTCCACTATATTATATGAGATTTGAGAATTCCCTTCT
The DNA here is from genome assembly GCA_025461125.1 of Carex kokanica. Lineage (NCBI taxonomy): Eukaryota > Viridiplantae > Streptophyta > Magnoliopsida > Poales > Cyperaceae > Carex > Carex kokanica. The sequence goes on along the minus strand of JAJGRX010001243.1, from coordinate 32,257 downwards.
AAATATGTAAGATATTCATTCCCTAGGCTGCAACCGGTGCTTGAAATTGAGGCAGAAGTTGCGATCGTGCAGCTTTATAGTGTCAAAAAGTTTGCTTTTGTGTATGATTTTTCCCACTATATCAAATTTAATTGGTTTTTTGTTTTAGACAATATCATCTGGGACTTGAAAAGGGTCCGGATCCCTAAAGAAACTTAATTTTTGGATTTTAGATAGGAACCATCTGAATTGAATTCGTCACTCGAGATTACTTCGGAATTCGAATTTGTCTCTCGAGATGCGTGTGCTCCACTTTAGATGGATAGTCACGGATTCGAATCGGACGATCCTGATCTAAAACCCAATTTTTGAATTATTTCAATGGATCTGAATTCTGCTTCTGGCTTCTTTTGAGTCTTATAACCCGACACAATTTCTTGTTGTACTTAGTATTTAATGCACCTTTCTCGGCCTGACTGTTAAAAGTTCACAAGTCAACTATGATCCGTGACGAATCTCTTCTGACTAGGCAAAATCTGTTCATGCATTTTATTTTTATGAATTAATAATAGAGAAATAAAATATATGTAAATTTCAATGATACTAGGAAAATACTTTTCATTAAAAGGAGGAGTTAGACAGACTTTTTTATCTCTTTATATAAGTACTTCTTGATTATTTTTTTATTAATTGGTAATTTGTTTTCTCTTCTTATTTCGTTATTTGTACTTTGTTTTGTGTTATTAAAAGTTTGGTGATTAGAATCCCTCTTTAAATAAGAGTTTTTAAAGTTCAATCAATCAAACCCAACCATTAAACATAATTTTCATATCAAAATGTACTTGTAGATTAAATTTAATATATTTTTTTAGAATTTTCATTATTTTTTAAGGAGAAGATATGTAAAAATTGCTGCTTTTGGATGGTTCAAAATTTTCAAATCAAGTGATTTTCTATCTATCTACAAAATAGTAAAAATATTCTAAAATAATATAAATTTTGGTTTACAAGTACATTTTCATTGTTGAATAGTTTAGTTCAATTGTTTGAACTTTAAAATTAGAAACTATGAGTGTAGCACGCTGTGCAGATTACCATAGCCGAGTAGGGTTAAAATGGCCCATTGATTTTGTGACCCATTATGTCCCAACATCATTATCTCTATTTTCAAAGTCTAAATAATCGATTCGAGCCATTCAACATGATCTTCATACTAAAATGTGCTTGGATAACAAATTTTATAATTTTTAGAAAGTTTCTACTAATTTTTTAGAGAGGTACAAAATCATTATTTCTGAATGGTCTAGAATCTTCTAAAAACAGTGATTTTGTACCTATATGAAAAATAGCAAAAAAATTCAAAAAATATAAAATTTTGTATCCAAGCACATTTTAATATGAAGATCATATTGAGCGGTTCGGATCGACTGTTCAAATATTACAATTAGAGATAATAATGTTGGAGCATAATATGACACAAAACCAATGAATCATTTTAACCCTACTATAACATAGCCTCCCTTCTTTAACACCTTGTTTGGATGGAGAGTGGAGGAAGGGAGGGAATGAAAAAGAAAGAAAACTTTATGTTGAATCGTGTTTGGTTGATAAAATTATGTCGGAGGTGAATGATATAGGAGGTGAAAGGTTTAACATTGTATCATCGTAATCAATAGAATCGGTTTCTCTCCCGATTTGAGGTGTAACGGATGGAAATAAATTTTGTTGTAAATATTTTTAGAAAAAATAACACAAATGCTCTACCCTATATCTTACCTATTTATTTCTCATACAAGTTTTTTGTCACAAACTTATAACAACAACCGAATTTCTCATTAACCTTCTAAATTTTAATCAACCAAACAAGAAACAAGAAAATTAAATTATTTTCTCATTGATTATTCAAACACAAGAGATTAAATATGTTAATCTTCATTTCTATTTCATTCTATTCCTTCTATTCTTCACCTCCCATTCCTTCCTCTACTCTCCATCCAAACAAGGTGAAAAATATCTTTACTCGTCTCTATTTATCCTTATTGTCCGTATCTTTATATCCAATGGAAACCCAATATTATGAGCTGCATGTGGGTGGCCCGATCCAGCCGACTAATGCAGAGCTATAGATAATTACACCAGATCTCCCTTAGTTACACTCTCAAGGTGCTTACATATATTTGTATTATATTTTCGAACCACAAATGAATCAGGTAAGTCTATTAGCGGGTATATTGAGCAGCAGCTAAACGCGATCCACTATTCCAGATCCTTCGTGGCAGATACATGTTTATCTTGTATGTGCGAGTCACCTTTAATTTAAGGAGGCTGTGCATACAGTGACCCGCCACATGATTTTGCTCTCAGTATCCGCACTAAGGATTTAATTACAAAGGACCGAATAAACCAGAGTGAGGCCACTGATCGAACCCGACATGAGTCCGAATCTTCGCTCTGAACAGTAACCAGCGGACCCATTTTTCCCTTAAATTGTGCTCGTAGACAGCTCGTACCATTCGTTAAAATTAATTGGTCCCTACTCGCTTGCTTATTCAGTTTCAATGCCCACAACATAACAGTAAACAGTATCATTCTCCCGGACTATTCGCTTTGCCTCCACTGGAGATTTCACCACAGAAGAGAAGGGGTCCAAACTCTTCTCCAATCCATCATCTATATATTACTCTACAATTATATTTATTCTTATTCTTTTGCTTTGTTTTTCTATTAGTATGATTAAGGGCGTGCTTCGGAAATCTTTAATTGAAATGAAAAGGAGGGAAAAAAGTAAGACCGACACGAGTTACTTGCTCCACAATTGAAATTTTGAGGAATTCGGATTCAGTGAAGTAACCCAACTTTTGGGTTTTAAATCAGAACTGTCTGATTCGAATTCGCAAAAATCCATCCCCGAAGTGAGCACACACATTCCGACGACGAATTCGTACGTAAAGCAGAATGAATGGTATGTAAAGCTACAACACTATTCCAAAATTTAATTGACTTTAAGAGCTACAACACTATTCCAAAAGTATGTAAAGCAGAATGAATGGTACTTTGAAAATCTAAGGTAAAAAGAAGAAGAAAGATAGATTATAGTTCGTATTGAATAGTCTAAATAAACATCCAGATGACACATTATTATAATGGAAAAATTATTTATTTTAAATTTTGTTATAAAAGTTACTTTCAAACTTTTGAGCAAAATTAATTGAATAATCTAATTAAAAAAAAGTCAGATCTCCGTTTTTCAAAAGAATCCACAATAAATTTATTTATGTGTTCTATAGTTTTCATATACGACATATAGGTCCTCCGATTAATAATAATTTCGATTTTATTCTTAACATGCGGCCACATCTTATACACGTAGATATATAAATTGATATCAAATTAACTTTTGCATCTTTCTAGCAGGGGCGGACCAAGTGTATCCAAGGGGTATCGGTTCCGACTGACTTTGTCTCCTCTTGAAATTTTTTTGCCCCTCTCTGGATGTTTGATTTGTAATTTGGGTTAAATTTAGGGTTAAAATTGAAATAAATTTGTTGAATTTTAATTGCTAATTGAATTATAAGTCAAAGCATCATAAATTACAAGTCAAAGCATTGAAAAATATAAGTTAAAGCATTGTTTTTTATCGAGTACCCCCCACACGAAAATTCTAGATCTGCCCTGCTTTCTAGGTGAAATTTTTGAAATCACGTGATGAATGTGAGGCTGAGGCACATTATTGGATTTAAACATGAAAGCTTTTTGATTCAGCTGATGAACTTGCAGCAAAGAGAAAGATTGCAGAGGAACTGGGACCAGAGGGAGAAAGAAAGGAGGGAGACAGACTGGGTTCAAGGTATAAATAATAAAGAAACAACAGTGAAGCAGAAGCCTAATAAATAGGAATAGTGGCCAGAGAGCAGTGCTAAGGATGTGTGAGTGATGCAATCAATTGTGTATGAGCAAAGCTATAGCGTTTTGGTTGTGTCAATTCCCCATGTCAAGACAAACAAGGTACTATGTACACATTAATTGCAGTATCCTTAGTTAGATTGACCAAAATGGTTTTGAGCCTGTGAGGCCTGAGCCGATCAAATCCGGTTGAAGTTGAACTCACCTCATAAATAGAGAAAATGATCGGTTCAAAACTTCTGACTACTCATACATTCAAATTTAATTTCACTCAGTTCTGCTTCCATTTTAAACTGTTACCTGCTTAGATAAATGTCCACTGTTCTTTTCTTTTTTCTTTCCATTCTGTATCATGATGTCTTCTTGAAAATGATAAATGTCAAGAGTCAAGTGTCTTGAATGTATACTTTAATACTAATTCCCAAGTATTTTGGTCTTTCCTAGCAATTAAGTATCCACTTTTTTTTTTTTTTGGCTCTCTAAAATCAACTGTATCATATATGCATGTATATACTTCAAACCCTTCACTTAAAGCATACACCTTTCCTTGTAACAGTGACAACGAGTTGCTAAAGAGCGAGATAGGCCTTATTCATAATCGGAATAATTGTTTGTAAATCAAGCTGAGCGAGCGAGTTTGAATTTTAAGTCCCGAGCTGAACGGCTGCTCAAGACTGACTCATAGCTTGTTCGAGCGAGCCGACTTAGCTCGTTACCAACTTAGCATATTCATAAATTTGTATATTCCTTTCCTGATATATCTTAAATTTTCATAGCACATCTTATCATTTATGGTTAAAACAAAATGATATTTATATGACTAATTATTTAGCAATACTCTTAATTCAAGTGCAACTAAGCAAATCAACTATTATAAATTAAGTTTGCTGCTAAATTCATACATATCAAAATATCAAGTTCCCAAGTTCATACAAACATAATTCATAGAATAACTTCATGCATACAAAATCAAACAAATTCGTTTCTCAAAAAAAAAAAAAATAGTTTCTCAAAAAATCAAACAAATTCTTACAAATCAACGTAGTTGCCTATAATTAATTTACACATATACAAATTACTAATCAACTTAAGCATAGTCCAAAATATAATTAACATAACACTGACTATAACATCCATATACCATAATATCCTCCAACCTGAAGTGAACGGATCCGATTAAACTATTTAACTATGTATATTCAATAGCTCGTTCATAAACCGAGAATTCTAACCCGAGTATGTGGCGAGCGGACTCATTTTAGCTCGATCGATGTTACCGATCGAGTCACAGACTGATACCAAGTGGACCACGAGCCACGGGCTTTTTTTGCCAGCCCTAAACTCAATCAAGATTAATATTTAATTAGGAGACGTATATTCTTAAAAGGACATGATTAATAGCTCAATTTCAAGACAGGTGGGCTCTTTATAGGCGGTTTCAATATAAAAGGGTCCACCTGAACAAATTTCCTGTATAACCTACAGGTTTTAGATAACCACTTGTCCCACATTCTCCATATTATTCTTTCATTTAGAAAATGTTAACACCAAGATTTCAAAAAGTTAATAAATAAACTCAGAGGGGACCCAAATTAAGGACTACATAATTTGAAACGATGACTTTTTAGTGTTTATCTCGGTTGCCATAATTAATTGTTATATTAATTAGTGTCAAAATTATTGCGTAGATTTGAGTTGTTCAATTGAACTTGGTTCAAATTTTAAATTGTCATTTTAAATTTCATGGGACAAATTGTGTGTCATTAATTTATAATTAACGTGTCAACACAACTATAGTAACTGGAGTTTATTTTTTTCCTAGCTCTCTTTAAGGACAAAATCAGCACTCAAACTAATTTTTTTTCTCTTCCCTTATTATTCTTAATTACTTCTTTTTAAAATATATAGCTTCTATTTTATTTTTAATGAAATTGAGAAAACTTTTTTTTTACCATTACCAATAAAATATTTCACTTTGATTTATGTACATTTGTTTTAGAATTAGAGGGAGGTTTTCGTTTGTCTCTCCTTAGTCCTTATTATAACTTTTCATAATATTTATTAATCCAAATCAGATTAGTCTTTTTGTTTAAATTTTATAAATCAACAAAGTACACAAAATAAGACCAATGAAATATATTTTATAAAGAAAATATTGTTACTATTTGCATTGTGAGCGCGCCAGAAGTAATAAACTTTTTGGAAGCGTCAATTACACACTATAGTTAGGGGTGCGAACGGATCGGATAATATCCGACCGTATCCGAATCCATATTCGAAAATTAAATACAGATATCCGATATCCGAATATCCGTGCAGATACATATATGGTTTTGAATATATTTTTATTATATGTATCCGAATAGGTAGATATATACCATATAATTTAATGTATATTATGAAAATATTATTGTATATATCTACAGATATCTGATATCTGATCTGTATCCGTACATATTGTTAAATATTCGATTCGTATCTGTATCCGAAAAATAAAATAAAATATGAATATGGTTACCACTATCGATCCGATCCGTATCGGATCCGTTTGCACCCCTAACTGTAGTTCAATGACGACCTCAAGCAACTAATATTTAAACATGTACTATCATCCACCCCTCTTTCTGCCCCCATCCCCGCAATACATAAATGAGAAAGCAAAATAACTATTAATAATAGTAAAATGGAAGAAAAAGAGAATAGTTGTTCTCCTGCTCGTAAAAGAAGACTCATAATATATAAATATGGCTTCAACAACTACTAGAGAATGTGGGGTATAATTTGCTTGCTTCATGCATTGATTGACGACAACTGCTACAGCATTGTAATTAAGACGATACTGAGTTTATACCAATTTCCAGTCAGTTATCTACATACACCGATCGATCATACATGATATATATAATGGGTTATTGGATGTAATATCTGGCCGCATGCTTCGTCTGCTGTAGTTTTGTATGATTTGCTAGTTTCCTTCTCCCTGCAAAAATACAAATTCTGTCAGCACAATCTTTTTATTGCTTCCCATGCATATATTACGTACAAACTCAACAATTATTAGGGCTACGGATCTCCATCTAGCCATAGTTAATGACATTGTATATATAGAAATCAAATCTCAACTGAAATTAGATAAGGATTAAAACGGATGGTTCAAGATTGTTCTTTTAACTTGGCACGAACCTCAAAGCTCAAATAATACTGGTCCCTGCGTATGCTATACTGAATAGACACTGTTTTTGATTTAATCTGGACCGTCCGTTTCAATTTGCTTGAGTCAGGTACCTGGGAGGATTAGGATTCAAATATATGGCGTGTGTGTATACACTTTCTCTGCACCTTTTCTGCATAATCGATTGTTTTTGTCTGACCTCAAGATATGTCACAGAAAAGGTTATCAAAGACTGAAGAGTCAATGAGGCTATCATGTAAATAAAGTTAGTATCATATTTTAGTTTCTAAAACTGAGATTCGACAAAGCAATTGTGTTTATATATATTTTTTAAAAAGTGTTTATGGTTTTTCTTCCAAAAAACATTTATACTTAACGATAAGAATTTTTATCTTATGTTACTAAGTTATAAGGGGAAATTTCATGTATACTCCTCAAAAACTTTGAAATTACGTATTTTCCACTCTAAATTTGATAATATCATATTTACCTTCTAAATTTCAAGAACTCACAAATTTATCAGTTTTATTACTTTTTCTATTAAACTCATTTTAAATTTATAAAGTACCTATTTTACCCTTTATTAAGAAATAAATATATGTAGCATGTTTAAGAAAAATGTCAGTCTTCTAATTGGCCAGTTTCTGAGGACAAATTCATTTATGTATTTTTGACGTATACACAAGCTTATATCAATATGTCACTATACATATGCAAATTAAAGTAGATAAATGAACCATTTGCAGTCGGAAACTCACTAATTTGAAGACGAACATTTTTCTTAAATAGGCTAACTATTTTTAATTTTTTGTAATAATGGGCAAAATGGGTATTTTATAAATTTAAAATGAGTTTCAACAGAAAGGTAACAAAATGGGTATAATTGTTAGTTTTTGAAATTTAGAAGGGTAAGTATGATAGTATGAAGTTTAGAGGTAAATTAAAAATACGTAATTTTGAAGTTTTTGAGGGATATACATGAAATTCTCCCAAGATTTAAAGATGTACGTTTATTTGTTAATTTAATAAAGTCTTTAATTAGTATTATTTTTCTTGTGATTATTGAAAAAAGAAAAAATAACAAACAATTTAATAGATATAAACACTTGTTAGTTCAAATATATATATATATATATATATATAAAACTTGTATTTAAATATAAACATTTTTGGAGTCCGGATGCAAAACTAATTCTCAAATGTTTAATTACGTTGGATAAAGACGACAAAGTAGCAAGGTTCACGGTACAGTATCGACTATTGAGAATTCATTATAATTCCTAATAATGCAAATACTTTATGGATATCCTTGTAGCTTGACGCTTAATATCAAATAATTTTTTTTAGTAGGCCATACGGCCATACCCAACTTAAATATTGTACTAATTCAAAAAAATAAAAAAAGAATCTTATGTAAGACCTTGCAGGAGCATATATAACTGCGTAATAAGATATATATAGAGAGAGAGAGAGAGAGTTGGGCTATGGTGCATTGCAAATTATATGTCCTCTTGTATATTGGACTGCAAACTGTTAAATTTGAAGTTCAAATAGTCGATTCTGAAGGGTTCAACATGTTCTACATATAAAAATGTGCTTGGAGACCAAAATTTATATTTTTTTGAAAATTTTTGTAATATTTTTTTAGAATTTTTGAAAATCGTTGTTTTTTAGAAATTTCTGGACCATAGAAAAACAACGATTTTCAAAAATTCTAAAGAAATAGCAAACAATTTTCAAAAAATGTAAAATTTGGTCTCCAAATACATTTTAATATGGATATCAAATTGAACGGTTTGGATCGGTTGTTTTGAAGTTAAAACCGACGATTTATAGTTTAATTTACAAGAGGGCCTATACATTGTAATGCACCATAGCCTAACTCTCTCTCTCTATATATAGAGAGAGAGAGATAAGCTAATATGCTTTTAGTAGCATATGGGCCGATATGCTTCCAACTTAAAATCGGATTTTCAAAGTCCAAACGGTCGATCCGAACCGTTCAAGTTGATCTACATATTGAAATCTGCTTGGAGACCAAATTTTACATTTTTTGGAATTTTTTTACTATTTATTAAGCCACTTTGAAAATTACTGATCCGGGTGAACAGTAAAAATAGTGCAACCAAATTCTGGACCATGTGATCAGCAATTTTCAAAGTGGCTTAATAAATAGTAAAAAAATTCCAAAAAATGTAAAATTTGGTCTCCAAGCAGATTTCAATATGTAGATCAACTTGAACGGTTCGGATCGACCGTTTGGACTTTGAAAATCCAATTTTGAGTTGGAAGCATATCGGCCCATATGCTACTAAAAGCATATTAGCCTATCTCTCTCTATATATATATGAGCAAAGCTAGGGTGTGATGTGCTCACCAAGAGGGTTTGGTGAGCACAACTACAAAAGTATATCGGATCGGTTTCAAATGGCGAATTCAAACGTTAAAATTTATGTACTTCATGAGTGATGCATGTATATACAAAATTTTGAAAGTTTCGAATTTATTTGCTATAAGGTCAAGCAGTCAAAAAATGATAAAAAATAAATATATAAAATAACTTCTAAAATAACTTATATAAGGTTCATTCGATCTATACCGATATTTGTACATCATGATGTCAATCAAACGAGTACGACTAAAATAATTATTTTTTTGACATAATTTTACAGTGAAATACTATGCAATCTTTGCAATGAACAAAAAAAGGATTACAATATAATATGATTCAAATTTAGATGTATTATCCCGATCTTCTTTTCTCAAGATAAAATTTAGATTTATTTGACGGTTCAGATTTTTTTTTTGAACACATTTAGTTCTTCGAGTTATTCTAACGTTTGTAATATTGGTAGTAAGACAAATTCACAAAAGATCTGCACCTTATTCTTTAATATTAATTTTCTTGTGATTATTCAGAAAAACAATACCAATTTTTTAATTTGTATACTTGATACTTGCTAATTCAATATATAAATATTTTTTTAAATATAAACAACTATTGAAATGCAATATATGGAGTGCATAATTTATTCTCCAATGTTTAATTACTTGGATAGGAAAGATAAATTAGGTTCACGCACGATGATACAACCATACAGGATTGAGGATTCGTTAGAATTTCAAATAATAGAAAGAATTTATGGATATCTTTGCAGTGACTCCTGGTAGCAAGTCATTTTTAATTAGGAAAGTAGGCCACACCCAACTTAAATATATTATAAAAAAATATATATATATATAGAGAGAGAGAGAGAGGAGAGTTCAAATGTCTCTATTTTTTGTGCCTCTATTTTTAAGAACTTCAATAACCCAAAATTTAAAACTTAAAAATAAAAATAAAACCGTTGAATATGATTTATATCATTTTATCTATGCATGTATAAAAAATTGTGACATTTCAACTTTGTTTTGATCGTCATCAAAAGCTTGTAAAAACGTACTAATGTGAATAATTTCTAGATATTGATTTTTCAAATGATTGATTCATATAAAAATAAAATCGAAATGTGATATTTTTTTTGTATGAGCACATAGAGAAAATAACATAGATCATATCCAATGATTTTATTTTGATTTTTAAGTTTTAAATTTTGAGTTATTAAAGTTCTTAAAAATAGAGGCATGATGGAGGCAAAAAAATGGAGGCATTTGAACTCTCCTCATATATATATATATATATATATATAGAGAGTGACTAAGGTCAAAGTGGTAGTTCCTAGCCCCCGGTGCTACCAAGTCGTTTTCAAATTTCCAAAGTCCAAATGACCGATCCGAACCCGTTTCAAGTTGTTTCTCCATATTGAAATCTGCTTGGAGACCAAATTTTACATTTTTTGGAATTTTTTTACTATTTATTAAGCCACTTTGAAAATTGCTGATCACATGGTCCAGTAAAAACAGTGCAACCAAATTCTGGACCATGTGATCAGCAATTTTCAAAGTGGCTTAATAAATAGTAAAAAAATTCCAAAAAATGTAAAATTTGGTCTCCAAGCAGATTTCAATATGAAGAACAACTTGAACGGTTCGGATCGGGCCATTTGGACTTTGAAAATCCGAAAACGACTTGGTAGCACCGGGAGCTAGGAACTACCACTTTGACCTTAGTCACTCTCTATATATATATATATTATATATATATATATATATATATATATTATATATATATATGTAAGTCTTAATTAGAGCATAACTGCGTAACAGATGAGAAAAATGATGATGTCTGATTGTCGTACTGACAATTTTCTATTCCATTAAAAAAATTATGAATTTAAGATCTTCAGCACTTTAATTTTTCACATATTTATCTTATGCCATTCTATCCACACTGATACTGTGCATGATATCAATCAAACGACTAATATAAATCTTTTTAAACAAAAGCATTTACAGTAGAAATGAGGCAGCGGTCTATACAACGGACACGTGTAGAATAATAATAATAATAATAATAATAATAATAATAATAATACACATTTTCTTACCCCATCTTTTTGTCAAAAAAGAATCATATTTATTTAACTATACTTTTTTTTTTCCAAACACAATTAGTCTACGAAATATTTGAATGTGTTTGTTATTGATAGTAAAACAAATTCACGAATTGTCGGTGGCTTCAGATTTATTTGTCTAATGATCCATTTTTAACGGATTAATCTGGTAATTATGACAATTGATAAAAAAAAGTAATAAGTTTGAAATTCGACACATCTATCCTTTATCCATATGATAAACATGAAAAATAATAAAATTTAATGTAGTTTTACTATTAATTAAATGACTTAAAATTTATAGCAGTTCATATCTAACAGTCTTTAATAGAATATTAATTCACACATAAATTAACATGAAAATTAATACAAAATCAATCTGTAATGTAAAAACATGTCTATACTTTTTTTTTTTTATATTTCAAAATTTAGTTAATTTGGTTTGATAAACTATTATTAAACAGGAGGTTCTAATACCTCATCATAACTCATATTTTATATTTTTTTTTTCAAAATTCAAACTGTCAATCTGAACTGCTCAACATGATATCCATACTAAGATTTGCTTGGGGATGAAATTTTATAATTTTTGGAACCTTTTTAATATTTTTTAAGATAGGCACAAAATCACTGTTTCTGGACCGTTTAAAAACAGTGATTTTCTACCTATCTAAAAAAATATAAAAATTTCATCCCAAATATATTTTAGTATGAATATCATATTGAGCAGTTCGGATTGACAATTTGAACTTAAAAATATGAGGTATGCTGAAATATGAAAGGCAAGGGGTATTGGAATCTCTTATTAAAATTATCAAATTAAATAAGATGCTGGTAATAAATTATTGAATCTTTAATTAAAATTATCAAATTAAATAAGATGCTGGTAATAAATTATTGAATCTTTAATTATTTATACACTTAATGTTTGGTACCACCAGTCTTTAATTCATACTCTGCACTCACAGAGGAATATAGTAGGATGCGTCAGGCGATACATGCGGGGAACAAGTATGCCCTCATCAGGTTTAGAAAGGTGATTTCTATAATATTCATCGTACTTCGTTGTGTCTATCGCCTGGTAATAAAATATGAATGAGCATTTATTTACATAGGGGCATTAATACAATAGATTGTGCAAATGCTTCTCGTTTGACTAATTAGCAATTTGCATTATTTTTTTATGCGATTGTAAAATTACATCAAGAACAAGAAAGCACGAGTGGGAGGCAATCCCTCTAATTAATAAACTATTAGGTGTTGTCTGTGCATGGGCTTCCTCATTTTACGCCCCAAGCTTTAAAAATGAAAAGAAAAAAAAAATAGGAACATTATCCGGCGTTTGCGTCGTCAAATATTTCTACGCGAATTTCTGTTCATTTTTTAACTGTTTGTTTTAGTTCAAAAAAATGTACATTTCAATTGAAATGAATATTTATTCTGCCTAATTATCTAAAACGAATAAACCATGCAAAGAAATTGTTTATTGACTCTGAAAAAAAATTGAATAGTGTAGTAATAATTGTAGTAATATGTATATTGAGTTCAGTTCAAACGCAACGGAATAATCAATAGTTGTTCTAAACTGAATAAATATTCTTCAAGTATATAAAGTTAGAATAGGACGGTAGCACAGTTAGCTAAAATAAAAAGTTTTAAGACTGTGGCTACTCAAATGTCGAAACTTTGAGCGCCGCTAATGGATCCAAATTTGCTGCTTTTCTTGAGAAAAGGAGAGTGTTTATATAGATGAACCAAGTGCTTATATAGTTGCTTATATAAATGAACCAAGTGCTTATATAGATTAATCAGGTATTTATATAGAAGACTTAGGTCGTTGCTCTTCAATGACTCCAGTGGACCTCACTTTTTTAGGATAGTCAATCCCATTCTCTATTGCTTTTGGAGAGAGAGAGAGAGAGAAAAGGGGAAGAGGATGGTACTCCTATTCTCAAGAATAGAAGCAAATTTGGATCTCCGCTCACGACTTCGCTGTCTCTCTGAAGATTTTAGAAAAAACAATACATAAAAGTAAGAGAAAATATGTCTTAATTTGACTACTACATAAGACCCACTTTAACTATTGCAAAAATTGTTCATTCAAATTTTTTCTTTTAAAGTTAACCCCAAAAAAAGTTGGAAGATGTTTGAGGTATGTGAATTAATTGGAAGTAGGTATATTTTTTTCTTTTATTAATTAATATAGAGGTGTGGTGTCGGCTGGTTGGCCGTTTTACTCTTGCATACAAAATATTATTTATATCCTTGACCTTTTACACCTTGTTTGGATGGAGAGTAGATGAAGGGAGGGAATGGAAAGAAAAGAAAACTTTCCGTTGAATCGTGTTTTGGTTGACAAAATTATGTCGGAGGTGAAAGGTTTAACCTTGTATCATTATAATCAATAAAATCAGTTTCCCTCCCGATTTAGAGTGTAACGGATGGAAAGAAATTGTGTTGCAAATATTTTAGAACAAAAAACACAAATGTCCAACTCTATATCTTTACCTATATAATTCTCATACAAGCTTTTTGTCATAAACTTACAACAACTACCAAATTTCTCATTAATCTTCTAAAATTTAATCAACCAAATAAGAAATAAGACGTAAAGAAAAATTAAATTTTTTTTTCCTCATTAATCATCCAAATGTTAATCTTCCTTTTTATTCCATTCCATTCCTTTTTATTCTTCACCTCCCCTTCCTTCCTCTACTCTCCATCCAAACAAGGTGTTAGTAGTATTAATATAACTCTTTACAAAAGAAACCGCCAACGTAGGAATCATTAATGGAGTTCGAGTCATTTTTAAGAGGAGATGGGGCATTTTTTGGACAACAACATTCCTTTTCACCTTTCTTTACATTCTCAATCGACTTGTAGGAATTGAGTGAGACAAAAGTATAAAGATAGGCTGGCTGGTCGATTGAATTGAATGATATTACAGAGGAGAGGAGGAAGAGATCACTGACCAACCAAACCCTGAATTGTAAAGAATACGTGGGCTTAGTTGTTTTTTGAGAGCTCATAAGCCCATGTACATACTGGCAACTCACTGTTACATCCAAAAGCCACATTTTATAGACTTCCCTTGCGGTCCTTTTCAAAGTTGTTCGCTAGTCTGGTAATCTTCTAAGGCTGGGCTTCCCCCTTCATATTTTTCGGTGCTGTTATCTCTGAAAGCATTTGGCATGTTTCCATCAAAAGGGAATGTTATATTTTCTATCCATTACTGATAAGTAATAAAAGCCTATTTGGTCATGTTTGTATCAGTAATAAAAGCCTATTTGGTCATGTTTGATTGTGGCATAAATTATGAAATAAGTACTTTATTCTGCACTTATATTGTCAAATATAGATAAAGTGTGATGAAATAGTATAACATAAGAAATTATTTATGATGTCATAAATTAACCCACCTATTTAGATTGCATAATTTATGCCGTCTCTCCTCTTAAATTAACCTATGACTTAACTTTAACCCACAACCAAACAAAAATATCTTATACCGTCATAACTTGAAAAAAGGTGGTTTGTACATTAAAATTCTTCTAAAGTGTCAAAGTGTCTTATTTACAACAATAAAATTCTTCTAAAGAGATTTCCCCACTATCGAGGGTATTCAGAGAAGACCGATCACTGTTCGCAAAGGAAACTGCATATGGAGATACTTCGAGGTGGAAGAAAATGGAGGGAAGAGGAAAATAAGGATATAGAAATGACTACGGGACGAAACAAATACATCAAAAAAACAGAGAGAGAGAGAGAGTGGTGTCTATCAAATTCTTTGTTACGCTAAAAACAGCAGCTCGTTTCTTTTCTTTTCAGAAGGATGGTTTAAAGCTCTTTTTCTAAAAGGCTCTCATTAAGAATGCAAACCAGTATTCTATAAATTCTCAAAAAGACAAAATAAATACATTTTATTTTTTGTAGTTCTCCATCTTTGATAATCCTTGATGTATTATGATATTTACAGGTACCTGATATTGAAGGTATAGAATAAACTGTATAATGCTCATTCCCGCCAAAAAGACCTTTTGTATTATGATATTCTCTTATTTACAAGTATAGAAATAAACTGTATATTTACAGGTACCTGATATTGATGTATTATGATATTTCACCTGCTATTATTGGTCATTCCCGCCTAAAAGACCTTTTGTATATACCATTCGAAATAAAGTACAAGTTTAGCACCTTCCAGTCCCGTATTTTGCCATATATTTAAAGGAAAATCTCAATCAAGTTGGGCATTCAACAGGCATTTCTAACCTCTACCTTCTCCCATACCATGTCCTTGACACATCCACAGTTGTTACAAATTGAGTGTACAAGAGTTGTACAATGGACTGCCGAATAAATTATGAACTAGCCAATCAAACTATTTTTAGCACCCAAGGTTCATCACTATTTTGCTCAGCGCATCAGTGACCTCAGCAGGTCGGGCATAAGACCCAGGAAGGTTAATTGCATGGTACTCCAAACCTTTCCATCCTGAAATCAATTGAAAGTGGGGCCTGTTATACATGCTAGCAATTATCTCAAGCACAATTGTACCAGGCTGGGCCGACACCAAATGCGTCAGGCCAGCCCCATGGGCCCCAACAACAATTGATGCATCACGAATCGCCTTTAACTGCTCTTTCATGTGCATGTGTGCAAAAAGACCATTAACGACATTTAATTTGCACTTGATGTTGTTGTGCAATTCAGCCCAGGTGTTGACCGAGTCGAACACCTCTAATTCGTTGCTTAACCTAGACTCAACCTTGCCATTGTGCCTAGGATGTGCAAGGTAATCTTCACGTCTCACGAAAAGTATGTTTAGCTCACTAGGTCTAGGCTTAGGGATTGGTAGAAGATCAAAAGCAGATAATAGCATATCACCAAATTCTGACAGGCGTGCCGTTTTTTGGTAATCAGGTTTCTGACGGAGCATTTTTGCAGCAGAGCCTTGGCAAGCGAAGGATTCAGTAAGACCTTTGAAAAGAGCAGTTTCATAACCTAATGGAGAGAGAATGGCATGGCGAAAGCATACAGTGCCAGTGAAGTCTTTTGCATACCTTACACTTGTAAAGAGCGCCTTCCATGTCTCCTCCAGCTGTGCCTGGTTATTTCAAAAGGGTAAAATTGTCGGATCAGTTATATATATAACTGCTCTAGTTAAAAAACACAGTGCTACAGAAAATCATATTATTGGAATATATATTACTTGGGTAAATTTTTGAAGAGGTAATTAACATAAAACACAAATTAGTCATCAAATTTTCATTTTAAGGTCAGGTGGCAAGTTGCCTCTGACTCTGTATTAGAAATAATAAAGGTTTTTACAATCTAGTCCCTGTAGATTAGTGTAATTCCTATTGACTATCTACTGATACACCAAAACCAGTACATACGCGAAATACTGTAGTTTGCATTACAGTTGACTATTTCTTTAAACACAGTCTATATTACTTCCATAATTCAGAAAAAAAAAATATCTTTATCAAATTAAAATGCTTCAAGGCTCTCTAGACTGCATCAGAAGTTCAGAACAAGTTCCATCATCATTTAAGTTTTTTCTTTAAAATGAGTTAAATGTTCCAGCTTGCATTAAAAGAACGTAAATCCAAAATATAGTACAAGACTGGCCTACACTTTCTTCATATTTCACATATTTTTCCAAAACGAATTTCAATTACTTCAAGTCGATTCCATTGGCTCATAAATAATATAGAATCGTTACCTAACTAATAAAATCAATTGGGACTATTGACACTACAATAAATCACCAAGTAGAGTAAGGAAAAAAGAAGTAGCAACTTACCTTACAGTGGCCATCAACAAAAACAAGATGTGGTCGCCCGGCCAAGCCAGTAACCCGAGAACTAACATATGCACTATACCAGTCAGTAACTGTGTGAAACATGTTTGCGTACTCAAATCGTGTCACCAGCAATGTAGGTTCATCTATCACCTTGATGAACGATATTATTTATTAGTTAAAAAAGGGAAACGGATGCAATTGATAAGTTAAATTTATGGGCCTTCCAAAATAGTGCTATACCATCCTTTTAATATTTGCAACTTTGGCTTGATTTTAAACAGTAACTCACAGAGTCAGGTTAAACTGAATAGCTCTTTTTTTCCAGTTCATTCAACTAAGCAATTATGTCCAAAGAACAGAAAATTATACTTCAGATACAACAGTTCAAATCTAGAAAAAAAAAAAAACACAGATATTTCAAAATATGGAAAAGCCGAAAAGGGAAAATCGACCCCTCACCTGATCGCACTGAAGCTCTCCACTTGGCACAACCCGTATTGATTCCACAAGAGACCGCATCGTGTGCATATGCACAGCGCCGTGCCTCAAATACTGATCAAGAAAAGCCTGATCAACAAGTCTTCTATCCTCTCCTCTCTCCCACCCCTCTCCTTCAATTTGAAATGCACCAACCTCATATTTTGGCAGTTCATCTTCTTCATTCCTCCCCATCACCTTCTCCAAATCCTCTCCACCTCTCGACATCAAAATCCTCCTGGCATCCATCCTGATCGTTCCACCCTCGCAGATCCAACTCTCCAAGGTCTGACTGTAGTGACATCGGAAGAATCCAGTCCGTCCGCGGAGAGGCGAAATCAAACGGGAGAACCCATTGCCAAAATAGGCCTCACAAGAGCCAACGGGAGGGAAAGTGGTGATATTCCACGGGAGGTACGAAGGGAGGAAAGGCCATGGCTTAAGAGCGGTGGAAGGAAGGGACGGAGGAGTTAGGGTTATCGTTCGGTTTTCTTCGTCGAGGGGACGCCGAGGTCGGGGGTGGAGGCTGAAGTAGATAAATATACATACAGTGTTGAGGGCGAAGAGAAAAAAAAGTGTTCGTACAAATAGCTCTCTCTTTATCCGATTCATGGGGCCCACCAGTCAACGAAGCAGAGATCGCCTCACCGGAGGTAGTATCGTCGTCCTTGTTCGCCTCTGGTTGGAGGTTTTCTATTCTTCGCTAGTTCTCGGTCAGCGGTAATCCCGAAAATTTTATTAATCGAAAAAAAATAAAAAATATAAGGCGAAACTGCAGAACTTATGTTTGATCCGCTAATCACAAATTAGGAATGGTACGAACTATCTCGTCCGACTCTCAAAAAAAAAAAAAAAAAGAGTCAGAAATGAATTGGATCGTCCGTCTAAGACCCTATTTAAACTCCAGACTTACAGCTAAAATGACTTGTACCTTTTAATAAGGATTTTGACTACTGCTTTGGTCGTACATCAATATTTAAGTGGATGCCACTTAGAACCATGGACTCATGATAAATAGGGCCTTGTTAAAATGGTGGACACATGATAACAGCCATGGAAATGTCACATCATGCCAAACCATTTTGAAAGTCGTGCTTCAATATTGAGTTTAAATAGGGCCTCGGACGGGACGATCCAATCCGTCCCTGGCTTTTTTTTTTTCCTGATTTGTGATTAGCGAACCAGAAAAGTTAAGCTAGACAGGATGAACTTTTCCGTCCCATTCCCATGAGACGGTTTGAATATTTCCGTCCTCTCTATATTTAGAATTTTTACAAAATTTCTGCGTTTCGCTATATATTTTTTCGATTAATAAAAATTTCGGGCGGTAATC
The DNA here is from genome assembly GCA_025461125.1 of Carex kokanica. Classification (NCBI taxonomy): domain Eukaryota; kingdom Viridiplantae; phylum Streptophyta; class Magnoliopsida; order Poales; family Cyperaceae; genus Carex; species Carex kokanica. The sequence goes on along the minus strand of JAJGRX010001243.1, from coordinate 13,091 downwards.
TCTCAATGACAGTGCGACATTTACGACTTCTGTTCGTGTCGAGTTGAGAATCCCGAGTCAGCGGCTCAATAACTGCGGCCTTGTTGAAGCTGATTGTGTTGGGCTTGTAATAAGTTTTCGTGTGGGCCTGTTGGATGGCCCAAGTTTAAATATGCAAAGAAAGAAGTTAGATAAAGGATGGTCATTTTGGGCTTAAATCCGATTCGTTCGTTTCATGCTGGCACGAATCTTAAAGACCCTCGAATCTCGATTGAATCGAAATTTAGGCGCATTTCCTGAGGTAAAAGTCTGCCAGATTCTCCATAATTTATTGGCGACTTTCCCTGTTTGCTAAATCTCTCATAAAAGCTGAGTTTCAACCTCTAATTTCCAAACTATCATCCAGATTATTCAATGGTACAGAAGCCAGGTTAATTACTGTCTTAATGAAATATTATCATCTCTACATATATATTTCAAGCCGGTATTTCAAGGTCCCTGATTGAACTATCTAGAAGATGGACAGTATCCGCAGTTTATTTTGGCAAGGACCAAAATTGGAACAAATGAAAACTTCATCAACTAGCTAGCTGTAGGGTACAATGCAAACCAAAAGTACAGGGGGGGGACTGTGTAGGAGGCAGCTCAGAAGCCCACCTCACAGTACCAGTGGTAACCAAAGCTGGTGCCGACCTGGTACCAGTCCCTGAACTCTTTTCTGAAGCATTCTAAACCCCTTAGAAACACCAATTCAAAACCTGTGTATCATTTGCACAATATTTGGTATTAGTACTCCCATTGGTTTCAGCTGTGACCTACATTTAATTCCTTAAGTTAGACAGTATTAGGTTTCAAAACCCCGGCAACGAGTTTTTGGGCCTTTATACCATACCAAACTGAATTTTGAACTTACTACTCCACTTAATTGCCATCCAAATCAGAGCGGACGAACTTGAGAAGAGTTACTGCAAGAGAATTATTATTAATTCTATTTTCTCTTTTACTAATGAAATATATCAAGTATAAAGACTTAAATATCCATATTTTTATTTCAAACATAGGAAGAAGAAGAAGAAACTGATCAAAGAAGAAGAAGAAACAGTACGCTGATCAAAGAAGAAGAAGAAACTGCAATCAGCAGTGAGATTTTGATGTACAAGCAGCATCTTTTGGCAGTTGTAAAAAAAAGAGTGTCGATAGATAGAGAACTTGCAATACAACTGTACCTACTTTGTTCCAATAAAAGAAAAAAGAAACAATGAAATGTTCCATCTAAAACAAAATACAAATACAAGTATACCATCTCTAGACAGTACCACAATTGGCAGATCAAACACTAAACTCTCTACTCTTATTAAAAATTCACAAGTTGGGTCATAATACCTTCATTTTTCACCTGCTATTATTGGTCATTCCCGCCTAAAAGACCTTTTGTATATACCATTCGAAATAAAGTCCAAGTTTAGCACCTTCCAGTCCCGTATTTGGCCATATATTTAAAGGAAAATCTCAATCAAGTTGGGCATTCAACAGGCATTTCTAACCTCTACCTTCTCCCATACCATGTCCTTGACACATCCACATTTGTTACAAATTGAGTGTACAAGAGTTGTACAATGGACTGCCGAATAAATTATGAACTAGCCAATCAAACTATTTTTAGCACCCAAGGTTCATCACTATTTTGCTCAGCGCATCAGTGACCTCAGCAGGTTGGGCATATGACCCAGGAAGGTTAATTGCATGGTACTCCAAACCTTTCCATCCTGAAATCAATCGAAAGTGGGGCCTTCTATACATGCTAGCAATTATCTCAAGCACAATTGTACCAGGCTGGGCCGACACCAAATGCGTCAGGCCAGCCCCATGGGCCCCAACAACAATTGATGCATCACGAATCGCCTTTAACTGCTCTTTCATGTGCATGTGTGCAAAAAGACCATTAACGACATTTAATTTGCACTTAATGTTGTTGTGCAATTCAGCCCAGGTGTTGACCGAGTCGAACACCTCTAATTCGTTGCTTAACCTTGACTCAACCTTGCCATTGTGCCTAGGATGTGCAAGGTAATCTTCACGTCTCACGAAAAGTATGTTTAGCTCACTAGGTCTAGGCTTAGGGATTGGTAGAAGATCAAAAGCAGATAATAGCATTTCACCAAATTCTGACAGGCGTGCCGTTTTTTGGTAATCAGGTTTCTGACGGAGCATTTTTGCAGCAGAGCCTTGGCAAGCGAAGGATTCAGTAAGACCTTTGAAAAGAGCAGTTTCATAACCTAATGGAGAGAGAATGGCATGGCGAAAGCATACAGTGCCAGTGAAGTCTTTTGCATACCTTACACTTGTAAAGAGCGCCTTCCATGTCTCCTCCAGCTGTGCCTGGTTATTTCAAAAGGGTAAAATTGTCGGATCAGTTATATATATAACTGCTAAAGTTAAAAAACACAGTGCTACAGACAATCATATTATTGGAATATATATTACTTGGGTGTAATTTACATAAAACACAAATTAGTCATCAAATTTTCATTTTAAGGTCAGGTGGCAAGTTGCCTCTGACTTTGTATTAGAAATAATAAAGGATTTTACAATCTAGTCCCTGTATATTAGTGTAATTCCAATTGACTATCTACTGATACACAAAAACCAGTACATACCCAAAATACTGTAGTTTGCATTACAGTTGAATATTTCTTTAAACACAGTCTATATTACTTCCATAATTCAGAAAAAAAATTATCTTTATCAAATTAAAATGCTTCAAGGCTCTCTAGACTGCATCAGAAGTTCAGAACAAGTTCCATCATCATTTAAGTTTCTTCTTTAAAATGAGTTAAATGTTCCAGCTTGCATTAAAGGCCATAAATCCAAAATATAGTACAAGACTGGCCTACACTTTCTTCATATTTCACATATTTTTTCCAAAACGAATTTGAATTACTTCAAGTCGATTCTGTTGGCTCATAAATAATATAGAATCGTTACCTATAACTAATAAAATCAATTGGGATTATTGACACTACAATAAATCACCAAGTAGAGTAAGGAAAAAAGAAGTAGCAACTTACCTTACAGTGGCCATCAACAAAAACAAGATGTGGTCGCCTGGCCAAGCCAGTAACCCGAGAACTAACATATGCACTATACCAGTCAGTAACTGTGTGAAACATGTTTGCGTACTCAAATCGTGTCACCAGCAATGTAGGTTCATCTATCACCTTGATGAAAGATATTATTTATTAGTTAAAAAAGGGAAACGGATGCAATTGATAAGTTAAATTTATGGGCCTTCCAAAATAGTGCTATACCATCCTTTTAATATTTGCAACTTTGGCTTGATTTTAAACAGTAACTCACAGAGTCAGGTTAAACTGAATAGCTCTTTTTTTCCAGTTCATTCAACTAAGCAATTATGTCCAAAGAACAGAAAATTATACTTCAGATACAACAGTTCAAATCTAAGAAGAAAAAAAAAAACCACAGATATTTCAAAAAATGGAAAATCCGAAAAGGGAAAATTGACCCCTCACCTGATCGCACTGAAGCTCTCCACTTGGCACAACCCGTATTGATTCCACAAGAGACCGCATCGTGTGCATATGCACTGCGCCGTGCCTCAAATACTGATCAAGAAAAGCCTGATCAACAAGTCTTCTATCCTCTCTTCTCTCCCACCCCTCTCCTTCAATTTGAAATGCACCAACCTCATATTTTGGCAGTTCATCTTCTTCACTCCTCCCCATCACCTCCTCCAAATTCTCTCCACCTCTCGACATCAAAATCCTCCTGGCATCCATCCTGATCGTTCCACCCTCGCAGATCGAACTCTCCAAGGTCTGACTATAGTGACATCGGAAGAATCCAGTCCGTCCGCGGAGAGGCGAAATCGAACGGGAGAACCCATTGCCAAAATAGGCCTCACAAGAGCCAACGGGAGGGAAAGTGGTGATATTCCACGGGAGGTACGAAGGGAGGAAAGGCCATGGCTTAAGAGCGGTGGAAGGAAGGGAAGGAGGAGTTAGGGTTATCGTTCGGTTCTCTTCGTCGAGGGGACGCCGAGGTCGGGGATGGAGGCTGAAGTAGATAAATATACATACAGTGTTGAGGGCGAAGAGAAAAAGAAGTGTCCGTACAAATAGATCTCTCTTTCTCCGATTCATGGGGCCCACCAGTCAGCGATGCAGAGATCGCCTCACCGGAGGTACCTAGATTCGTCGTCTTTGTTCGCCTCTGGTTGGAGGCTTTCTATTCTTCCCTAGTTCTCGGTCAGCGGTAATCTCTCACTGACAGTGGGACATTTACGACTTCTGTTCGTGTCGAGTGGAGAATCCCGACTCCCGAGTCAGCGGCTCGGCGCTAAAACTGCGGCCTTGTTGAAGCTGATTGTGTTGGGCTTGGAATAAGTTTTCGTGTGGGCCTGTTGGATGGCCCAAGTTTAAATATGCAAAGAAAGAAAGAGGTTAGATAAAGGATGGTCATTTTGGGCTAGAAGAAGGAAGGTAATTCTAAAAAAGGGGTGTCAGAGGTAAGGATGGCCCAAGTTTATAAATGCAAACGTACTGTTTGAGCTTAAATCCGATTCGTTCGTTTCATTCTGGCACGAATCTTAAAGACCTCGAATCTCGATTCATCGTAATTTATTGGCGACTTTCCCTGTTTGCTAAATCTCTCATAAAAGCTGAGTTTCAAGTTTCAACCTCTAATTTCAAAACTGTCATCCAAATTATTGAATGGTACAGAAGCGAGGTTAATTATTCTCTTAATGAAATATTATCATCTCTACATATATTTCAAGCCGGTATTTCAAGGTCCCTGATTGAACTATCAAGGAGATGGACAGTATCCGTCGCAGTTTATTTTGGCAAGGACCAAAATTGGAACAATGAAAACTTCAACTAGCTAGCTGTAGGGTACAATGCATACCAAAAGTACAGGGGGGGACTGTGTTGGAGGCAGCTCAGAAGCCCACTCACAGTAACCAGTGGTAGCCAGGCTGGTGGCAACCTGGTACCAGTCCCTGAACTCTCTTCTGAAGCATTCTAAAACCCCTTGAGAAACACCAATTCAAAACCGATGTTGTATCATTTGCACAATATTTGGTATCAGTACTCCCGTTGGTTTCAGCTGTGACCTACATTTAATTCCTTAAATTATACGGTATTAGGTTTCAAAACCCCGGCAACGAGTTTTTGGGCCTTTATACCATACCAAACCGAATTTTGAACTTACTACTCCACTTAATTGCCATCCAAATCAGAGAGGACGAACTTGAGAAGAGTTACTGCAAGAGAATTATTATTAATTCTATTTTCTCTTTTACTAATGAAATAGATCAAGTATAAAGACTATATATCCATATTTTTATTTCAAACATAGGAAGTAGCGCATGACTAAAATAACAGTACGCTGATCAAAGAAGAAGAAGAAACTGCAAGCCAGCAGTGCATTTAATATTACACTAAGGTGCATTAATTTGGGTTCACAGTTTCAAAATGCGATCCTGGTAAATATGGAAATTTCTAGGAAAAAAGGTTAATGAGTTTATTTTTTTTTAAAGATGGTAAATAATAAAATTTTGGGAAGAAGGCTGACCAGCTCTAAAAGAATTTATGATTTTTTTTTTTTTGGAAATGTCATGTTCATGCTTATTGTTCAAGATATTAATACAGCATAGCATTTTCTAGGAATACTGGCCATAAACATACTATTATATCATACACCGATAAAATTAATTTACAGATTGGAATGTACATTAAAGAAACAAATTAAAAAAAAGGAAAAAACTATATTTACACCACAAATGAAGACGATCTGCTTGTAGTTTGTTTGCAAGAGTTTTCTATCTTGTCTACAAAAAGTTAAAAAGGGAAGTATTTATGCAGCATTCATCCACATGATCTTGTCTATCCCGAAAACGTATTGACCTGCCAACAAGAAGGAAAGAAAAACACAATTAGATATCATCAATTTTCAACAATTAGGACGAAAAAAGAAAAAAAAAACCAGTAAAGGTTATGATTTGGAATTTTCAAGTTTCTCACCTAAAGTCGGCATCAGTACAGTTATTAATGCAACACCCGCTACCTTCAAAGGCAGCCCGACTTTGATCATATCCTTGATTTCAATATGTCCTGTAGCAAACCCAACCACATTAGACGGCGTACCAGTTGGCAACAGAAATGCAAATTCTGCTCCAATTGCACCAGGCACCATGAGCAGTAGTGGATGGACACTCATAGACCGAGCCAGCTCGATTAGCAGTGGTAAAACCAGAGTTGAGGTAGAATTATTGGACGTGAACTCTGTAATTGTTGCGCTAATAAGACAAGCTAATGGGGTGATTGCTATGTATGGTGTGCGGTTTTTTACGAAGCTGAGGCTGTCTGACAGCTCATTGGCAAGACCGCTAGTGTGGACCCCCATCTGCTATGGCGACTCCGGCACCAAGTAGCAGGATTATGTTCCATGGGCGCTTCTTGCATTTATTCCAATCCATTAGCTTTTCTCCTTTGTTCCTCTTGTTTGGTATTATGAAGAGCACGGTTGCCATCATCACCTACAAAATACAAATTATATGCTATAAACTAGGGGTTTCGTAAGTGGTACCAGTTCAATGTTCAATTTCATACTTGGTACTGCACGAATACCAGCTTTCCATGTCCAAAGAAAACAAACAGAGAGAACAAATTATTAAAATAAGTTGAAAATGCTATGTCAGTTAACATGGTCAATTAGACTCAACTGGTACTAATTATAATCTAAAGTAAAAATGTTAATGCTTCGATTTAAACCTATTAATTTTTACAACATTTATATGATATTTAAATCAAAGAGCTCGTATTAAAGTTGAACTTTTATGTGAAATTGTTTATTTTTTATGGAAGTACATTAAAAGGTATATAGATCGAACTTACGCTGACAGTGCCATCGCGAACATTATTATGAAAGGAGAGCCCCCAACCAGGCATTTCGTTCGTTTATGCTTCTTGTCATCCATAGCACAATCAACCCTTGCTCGTATTTATTGCCCCCAAGCGAAACAAATAAAATTTATTAGTTCGACATCTTACCTCAGATTCAATATTGTTTAGATGCAAAATCGAAATAAGAAAACTGTCAACTACTTACCCCAAAAATAATCAAAATCATCTTCTCAGCAAAATCCATGGGACCCTACCACATCCATCCACAGAATCATCTAATTTTGTATTCTTAAAACACTGATGAATTCAAACCTTCAATTCTGACATACTTGACAAGGCAATTGTTAAAATTTCAAATTCAAGTTTTGGAGCCATATTGTATTTATGATCAAGTGGCTGAAAACAGTAAAGCAGAACAAAATAATTCATAGTTCAACCTCTTTTTCTCATACAAAGTAAACTCACATTAAAAGTTAGAACGGAAAATGCTAGATTGATAAGGTAGATATAAATATTAATACTAATATTCATCATTTGAATCCGATTCCATAAGCTTTGAGATTAAGTTATTGAACTTTCTTGGCTAACCTCACACTAACGTTATACTTTATATGTGTGTACATATATATATATTTGTAATTTAGAAACAGTAAATAATCAGTAAGTTAAGAGAAAAATTATACCAAGCAACTCAAGTTCTCTTTTGAGATGGCTTCGATCCAAATACACCGAAAGTGACCTTCCCATACTCCTTGAGCAGTATAGCAAACACAACACAATCCAGACAACAATGAACAAAATATGGCCAAGGGAAACCCAAACATAAACCAAGAACTGAAGCTATTGGCTCCTCTTGGGGAAGTAGCTTTGCCACATTCCAACAAGTATTAGGTTAACCCCGGTACCAGTAAGCGTGCTCATACCGCCAATGGCCGCAGAGTAGAGGACACCTAGAATCACTGCCTTGCAAAAGCACTGCACGTCTGTGTTGCTTCCTGACTCTTGGACCATCAGGCAGCCGCTGAGGATGCCATTGGCGACTTGGATCATCATGACTGCAGCGGCTGTGTTTTTGCATCCACATGCTGACAAAGGCTGTTGTACCATCAAATGCCGAGGAGGAGGAGAGGACGGATTTAGTGGGTCTCCACAGAAAAGGGAGGTTATCTGTGTATTTTATCATAATTCAATCATAATTTTTCAGTACATTTACAATTTACAATTAAAGCAAAAAATTGAGATCAACATATTACACTCACATTCAGAGCGAGACGTTTGTGGATATTGTAGTGCTCAATTGCCAATGCAAGTATAAAGCTACCTAGAACCAGGGATATAACATCATCCATATATGCCTTCACCACATCATCGGCCGACGATACACCAAATAACGGGAAAAGGAAAAGTGGCGACATAGACGTCACAGCCATTGGCACCGCTTCCGTCAGCCACCAGAGGAAAACCCAAGCAAGCACAGCCAGCATGCTTCGGCTCGAACTTGGCTCATTTACAAATAGAAAAATTGCGGTACATGCTACGGGTCCAGAGGCAATTTGTATGTATTTGTTGGCTATAATTGAGTTCAGAACAGAGCTTGTATTGGTTGTAATAGTTGATTCTTTTTGTATTGGTAGGAGAGGCACTTTTGGATCAGCTGCGTAGGTATCCACCATTGTGTGTGGTCTTGTGGTGTGTTACAAACTTTTGTGTTTCCTTTTGTCAGGCAAATGATGAAGTTTGGGCTTTTATAGGTTGGTAAGTGACATTCTGAAAAAGGTTGCGAAAATAAAATTTTCTTAAATGACTTGGATGGAGATAATATTAATAACATTTGGTTTTGCTCCCTTAATTTCAGGGATTTGCCAGAGGATCCGATAACCCGATTTTGTAAGAACCTGACCAATAAACGTTTTCTTGATGAAGACTGAAGAGCAACCAATTGCCAATTTTAATAGTTTGGAATTTGGATTCGGGTTTGGATCTGTATGTGAATCTGATCCGGCTTGAATGAAGGACCCACTTGCGCTTAAGCGGAAGCGCCCCTTGTATCAAAGAGAGGAGGCGGGCTATTGACCTATTGGCTAATGTATTGCCGTTTCATTTGATGGTAATAAGATACACTGCGGATTCAGGATTTTCGTCATGAGAGCAAAAAATATCGAATCGGATTTAAATAGCTAATCGGATTTAAAATCATTAACTAATTGAGTACTCGATAAAAAAAAAAAATGTTTTACCTTGTACTTTCCAATACTGTGAATTGTAATATCTGATACTCTAACTTATAATTCTAATTATCAATCAAAATTCAACAAATTTATTTCAATTTTAACTCTAATATAATCCGAATTATAAATCAAACATTCAAAGAGGGGCAAAAAAAAATTCAAGGAGGAGAAAGTCGGTCAGGACCGATAGATTTTCACTAAAACTCAAAATCCAGAGATGGCAGTTGACCCCGGGACTACCTGAGTCCGCCCCTGCTGAAAACTAAGCCTTGGGCTGAGGGAAAAGAATATAGAGATCCAGCCTTTTCAGCATAGGTAGAAAAATGGAACTTTATTAGCAAACAATGATTCAGTTCCTTGGGGAAACAAGTTTGTAATTCCAAATAATTCATGATCGAAATAAAATATATTTATAAAATAGGCTCCAAATATAATTTGAAAATAATTTCTTATTTTATAACGAGAAGGGTACAAACGCCTCCATTTTTTTGTTCCTCCACTTTTAATTGTTTAATAACAAAATTATAAAACTCATATGTCAAAAGAAAACCGCTAAATGTAATCTACATTATTATCTTTACATGCACATAAAAAAAATTATCATTTTTCGTTTTTGTTTTTACATTAATCAATAAGTGAAAAATTAATATTCATAATTCATCTATATCATTTTTTTTCAAACATTGATATCAATCAAATAAAGTTAATATGTCGTAATTTGTATATGTGCGTAGAGAAGATGATATAAATCAAATCTAATAGTTTTATTTTGATATTTGAGTCTTAAATTTTGAAGTTATTAACATTTAAAAATTGGAGACACGATGGAGGCACAAAAAATGAAGATATTTTGACCCTCTTTTATAGTGTAACAAAATATTTATGCTATTGAAAACATATTAAAATTTCATCAATAATATTAATAAAAAGTGTGTTAGACATACAATTCAATAAATTTATAATTCTTTTTTTTAATAAAAATTAGAAGTCAAGCCACCCAACTATTTAATATCCACAAGAAATTTTTCCATTCGAATTTCAAACATATGACCTCTCACACAAAATACACTGTGTTTGTCACTAAATTAAAAACTGATTCCCATACATTTAAAATTATCTAGTTACCTTATTATTATATAGGTACTTATCACTGCGGCCATTTTTAATTTGTATGATTGGCTCAAGTCAACTTAATTACAAGTGGGAATTATTTTTTTTTCCTTAATTTATTTGTTTTTCTTGTCGTGATATCTTTAATAATAAGGTGATATAGGACGTTGAGTCAGAAATTGGGGGGTGGATTTGAACAAATCAACAGGCTCTTTCTTGTGCCACATGGATTAAAGTGCCGACGGGGAATGGAACAGTGGCCACAAGTTATGGTCATTTGGCACAAAATCACAACAGGCTTGTGAAAGGAACATCTTAATACTTGGGATTAGGAGTATCGCTTCTTACCACAAATTATATTATGGACATTTGGACGAATTCAGATCACTCCGACACCACACGTTCAATTATTAAATTTAGACCGTATGCAGAAGCTCAAGGTGCTAAGTCACCTCATAATTTTGAAATTATTAATCACATATGTTGAAATTTAATTAATTTTTATTTCTTTGAAGTTTTTATATAGTTTAGCCTAGGGCTACACAAAAAATTCGTAGTTTGTGATTCGATTCGAGTTTGATTCAAAAAAGTTCGTAAAAATTCGATTCGAAATTGAGTTCGTTCGAAATTAATTTAAACCAAACTTAGTTCGAAATTAATTCAAACCAAACTCAAACTTGAGGTAAGTTCGGTTCGGTTCGGTTCGTTTACAGCCCTAATTTAGTCCCCCTCATAAAATGTTAGATGTACTTGTAGTCTAGTGGTTAAGACTCTATTTTGGTTATTGGGAGGTCTTAAGTTCAAATTCCACAAACCACGAATAAATATATGTGCATTTTAAGTTTCAGCCCTTCTAACTAAATTTTCTAGTTCCGCCCCTGACTGTATGAATCTAAAAAAACAAACTTCTGTGTCTAAATTTCATCTTGTATCATCTCTTGTACTTATTGTCAAAAAAAAGAGAGCGAAGGCACTGAATTTCTATCGCTCGTTGAGAGCTAATTTCAGCTCATTGCATCTCCTGCGGTACTATAGAGAATACGGACTCCATTTAAACTACTAAGAAAAAAAAAATTATTTATTTGGAGGGGTGTGATTATTCTAAGACAGGTTTTTATTTATATGCGAAGTATATTTTACTTATTAATTACTAAGGATTTTTAGTGCATGGTGAATTAATTAAATATAATAAAAGGAAAAAACATGACTTTTGAACTTTAGGGGGGGGGGTGGGGGGGGGGGGGGATGGGATCTCAATCAAATATTTTAATATTTGTGTTGACTATATATCATTAATTAATTTTATAATAGCCAAAATAATAAATAACAGTGAAATCCTTCTCCATATTTCCTATATATATATGTTCTCTCGTTATATTTTGTAGCAAGGATGGAGTCAGACTTTCGAACTATGAAAATCAAACACATGAGAGGTCAATCATATAAAATTTTCCTATTAAGAAGAGAGATCAATTTTATAGGATTGTGACATTTTACTCTAAATTTTTTTTTTTTTTACGGTTGTCGACAACTACTCTAAATTATATATAAATATATATATATATATAATATATATTATATATATATATATATAGAGTAGGGCTATTGTGCTTTGCAAAGTAAAGCCATCGTTTTACTTCGGCTTACTTTTTGGATTTTCAAAGTCCAAAACGTCGATCCGACCGTTCAAGTTGATCTACATATGAAATGTGCTTGCAGACCAAATTTACATTTTTTGGAATTTTTTACTATTTATTAAGCCACTTTGAAAATTGCTGATCACATGGTCCAGAAAAAACAGTGCAACAAAATTCTGGACCATGTGATCAGCAATTTTCAAAGTGGCTTAATAAATAGTAAAAAAATTCCAAAAAATGTAAATTTGGTCTGCAAGCACATTTCAATATGTAGATCAACTTGAACGGTCGGATCAAAATTTTGGACTTTGAAAATCCAAAAAGTAAGCCGAAGTAAAATGATGGCTTTACTTTGCAAAGCACAATAGCATAATTCTATATATATATATATATATATATATATAGAGTCCGACTAGGCTACTCCATGGAGTAAAACGACTTGGTACTCCACGCCATCTTCATTTTCAAAGTTCAAATAGTCGATTCGAACCTTCCAACAGTTCTCCATATTGAAATGTGCTTGGAGACCAAATTTTACATTTTTTGAAATTTTTTTACTATTTATTAAGCCACTTTGAAAATCTGAAAATCCTTATGAACAGTAAAAAACAGTAAAAATTTCTGGACCGCCGGATCAGTGATTTTCAAAGTGGCTTAATAAATAGTAAAAAAATTCCAAAAAATGTAAAATTTGGTCTCCAAGCACATATCAATATGGAGAACAACTTGAGCGGTTCGGATCGGTCGTTTGGATTTTCAAAATGGAAATAATGAGGCGTGGAGCACCAAGTCGTTTAACCTGGAGCTAGCCCAGCACTATATATATATATATATATATATATATATATAATTATGCTATTGTGCTTTGCAAAGTAAAGCCATCGTTTTACTTCGGCTTACTTTTTGGATTTTCAAAGTCCAAAACTTCGATCCGACCGTTCAAGTTGATCTACATATTGAAATGTGCTTGCGGACCAAATTTTACATTTTTGGAATTTTTTTACTATTTATTAAGCCACTTTGAAAATTGCTGATCACATGGTCCAGAAAAAACAGTGCAACAAAATTCTGGACCATGTGATCAGCAATTTTCAAAGTGGCTTAATAAATAGTAAAAAATTCCAAAAATGTAAATTTGGTCTGCAAGCACATTTCAATATGTAGATCAACTTGAACGGTCGGATCGAAGTTTTGGACTTTGAAAATCCAAAAGT